>JASDQU010103346.1:174221-206917 GCA_032191745.1 Picea mariana | reverse complement strand
AACTTTTGTCAGGTTCTCTACATCTATACCCTTGCTTGAAAGTATACAAAGAATTTCAGTTATCAGTTCCTGTCTTCTAACTTCATACTTTGGGGGGAAATCTGTTACATGTCAAAATTACTCACTTTGATAGTGTCGCAAGTGTCATCATTGCAAAGGTCGCAAGTGTCACATTTTGCTCACAAGGTCGCAAGTGTTGCATGTTGCTCACAAGTGTCGCAAGTGTCAAAGAAAGCATGCTGCCATGATGCCTATGTCATGCCTATAACGACATGAAGAGGACACTTGAAAACACCTCAAACATTTCATTTGGAAGAGGAGAAATGAGTCAGCAGGCTTGCAACCTTTTGCCATCTGAAAGCACCCAAAAAACTGAGTTTTGGAGGAGAGCGATCCCCTATACCTCTTCTGTGAGCACCGATTCTCCCCCTTACACTTTCTGGGAGCGTTATAAAGCTCCTCTGGCCCTTTTGAGGGAGCGCTATGGGTTTTGAGAGTGTTGGCACCCCCTTAAAGCCTACTAGGGAGAACTACAACACTCTGATGGCCCTTTTGAGGGAGCTCTACCTATTTTGGGCAGTAGTTAAGTTGTTGAGATGAATGGGAGAAGAATCCTTTCATTCTTGGAAGGCAGTTGGATTCGAATCCCTAGTCCATGCATGATCTTAGGGCAGATCCTCAACTGAAGGAGGCAAATCCTCAACTTCCCCAACAATATCTCAAGTAATTAAAGCCTCTCCAAGGCTATATAATCAAGCTTTCTAATGGTGAAAGGGGATTGGAAAAGGAGAATCACACCAAAATTATGATCTCATAAGTGGTGCTGGAATGGGGAAGAATTGCTAGCATGAAACCTATGATCTCATAGGAAACACACAATCAGTTGAAGGAGAGTGATCAGTGAAGTTTCTATCATCCAGGTTGTGGATCTGTCGAGCAGGGGTTAGAAGAAGGGGACTTGACGAAGCTTTCACATTTGCATCTACGATTGTAAGTATTGTTGTCGTTATTCTCATTAATATGACACGCTTGGCCTGTTTCTTTCTAGTTTGTGTCTGATATTACATGAACTTATCGTTGATAGATAGATCTATTTTCAAGCTAATGTCAATAGAGTAGGAAGTGGTCGTACTTTGTTTGTCTATAGGACTCAGCGAGGAGCGAGAGTTTGGAGCTCGATTTGGAGCATGCAGGGACAAACGACGATAAAGAGGTACTTTTGTTCTCCTTCCTTCTCATGCATTAGTTCGTATAGATTTGAAAGGAATTCAGTGTCCATGTTAAGCACTTTCTGTCTTAGAGTTAGGGTCTAGCTCTTTGAGGAAATCTACCTATCCGCAAGGAGATTTTCCTACAACAACAACAACATACTATGCTTCCATTGTTGAAAGTGAAAAAACCTTTTGTAGTTTTGAAATCCAACTTAATTTTGTTCCACCTATAGTAAAAAAATACCTTATGGTGCTCCTCCTGCTATCTTTATCACCTACCATATATGAATCAACATATCCCTGTAGAACAATGTCTGAACCTCCAAAACATAATGCATGAGTAGAAGTATGTCTCAAATACCTAAGAATCCACTTGACTTCCTCCCAATGTTCTTTACCTGGAGTTTTCATATACCTGCTCACAACTCCCACTACATGTGCAATATCTGGTCTTGTGCAAGTCATCGCATACATCAAGCTTCTACATGTTGATGAATAAAGCACCCTGGACATGTATTCTATCTTCTCATGTGTCTCGGGACACATCTCCTTATTTAATTTTAAATTTCTAGCCAAAGGTGTACTAACTGGTTTTTCATTCTTCATTCTAAACCTCTCCAACACCTTCTTTATGTACTCACTTGGAGACAATGTCAATTTGTGATTTTTCCTATCTCCTGTTATTCTCATACCAAGGATTTTCTTTGCATCACCCAAATCCTTCATCGCAAATGAATTATCTAATTTCTTCTTGAGCACATTTATATCTTGCATATTAGACCCTGCAACAAGCATGTCATCTACATACAATAGCAAGATAATATAGCTTCCATTTTATATCCTTTTAAAATAAATACAGTGATCGGAATGACATCTACTATAACCTTGTTATGTCATAAACCTATCAAACTTCAAATACCACTTCCTTGGAGCTTTCTTTAGGCCATACATTCTCTTCTTCAACCCACATACAAAATTTTCTTTCTCTTTGACCTCATACCCATGTGGTTGATGCATATAAATCTCTTCATCCAAATCCCCATGGAGAAAAGTTGTTTTTACATATAACTATTCAATATGAAAACATTATATTGCCACAAGACTTAAAATAGTCCTAATTTAAGTCATCTTAATAATAGGAGAAAATATTTCATAAAAATCTATACCTTTCTTTTACGCAAAACTCTTTACAACAAGTCTAGCCTTGTATTGTTTTTTTCATCCATCTTCTTCCTTCAACCTGTAAATCCATTTATTCTACAATGCTCTTTTTCCTGCAGGAAACTCAAACAGGTCCCCAGTATGGTTTTTTACCAAGGAATCCATTTTCTCTTTCATGCCTTTCTCCCACTTCTTTTTAGTGTCTACCTGCATTGCCTCTTCATAACTTGCTGGTTCACCAGAATCAATAAACAATAAATAATACAATGAAGGAGAGTATCATTAAGGGGGTCTACTTAACCTGGTAGATATTATAACAACACTTGCAAGATTTTGGTGTACCTTATGCTCTTGTTGTTGTACATTTTGATTTTCTAGTACCTTTGGAATTTCTTTTTCAGTGATCTCATCAAGCACTGTGTATTATGGTTTTTCTTCTTCCTGTTTTCTTCCCTACAACTGATCTTTATACATGACCTTCTCATTGAATATGGCATCTCTACTCCTAATGATTTTGTGATTTTCATAATCCCATAATTGATAACCAAAATCATTAACATCGTATCCAATAAAGGTACACTTCTTGGATTTTTCCTCAATATTTGTTCTATTTTCTTTATCAATATGGAAAAATGCTTCGCAACCAAAAGTCTTTAAAAATGAATAGTTTACCTTTTTACCTATCCATGCTTCCTCTGGAATTCCACCATCCAAACATCTTGAAGGTCCTTTTTTTATTAATTAAAAATCAATATCTACAACATCTACCTAGAACTGTAAGGGAAAACTTGCATGCAATCTCATACTCCTTGCATGCTCCATGATGGTCCTGTTCATCCTTTCTGACACACTATTTTCTTATGGTGTTCCTGGAACTCTCTTCTCTCTATGAATCCCATGGTATGAACAGTAATCAGAAAAATCCTTGTTGCAATATTCACCTCTGTTGTTTGATCTGAGACACTTCAACCTTTTTCCTGTATCATTCTCAGTCAAAGCTTTCCATTTCTTAAAAGTGTCAAAAGCATCATATTTTTGTTGAATGCAATAAAACCAAGTTTTTCTAGTTTCATCATCAATAAAAGTAACATAATAATGAGAGCCACCAAGAGATGATACATGATTTTGTCCCCATACATCTGTATGCACAAGCTCTAACCTTTCACTCTTCTTATATTTTCCAACTCTAAGAAATCTGACTCTCTTATTTTTTCCATAAACACAGTGGTCACATAAATCCAAATCATTTTGTTTAAGATCTGGAAACAAATTTCTTTTTTGAAGTATTTGCATCCCCTTCTCACTCATGTGTCCAATCCTATGATGCCATAGTGTTGTATCCACTCCTTTATAAGATAAAGAGATAGAATATTTAGTATTATCATTACATGAATACAATGTACCTACCTTCTCTCCATTTTCTATCATCAGTGATCCTTTAGTGACCTTCCACACCTTATCTGTAAATATGGATATACAACCTTCACTTTCCAACTGCCCTATTGAAATTAGATTTTTCCTTAGATTTGGAACATGACTTACTTCTTTCAACAACCATTGGTTTCCATTTCTTTTCTTTATTTTTACCTTTCCCATTCCAACAATTTTGCATGGTGCATCATCACCCAAATGAACCTGTCCAAAATCACCTTGAACATAATCTAGAAAATATTTCTTATGGGGTGTGACATGAAATGAAACCCCTGAATCTACTACCCAAGACTCATAAATATTATCTACAAAAAGAATCAAAGCATATTGTAACACATCACCTGTTACATTTGCTTCCTGATCTTTTTCCTGTTGTCCATCTCTTTGTTTCTTTGGAGCTCTGCAGTATTTCTTCAGATGTCCTTTCTTCCCACAATTCTAGCATTCTATATTTCCCAGTCTATATTTGGATCTTCCCTTCCTAGAATTCCCATGATTCCCTGAGCCCTTTCTCTATCCTTTTGTCTTCCCCTGTTCTCCATGTTTAACACATTACCTAATGTCTCACCTGTGATTTTCCATCGCATTTACTCACTAAGAAAAACACCAACAACATCATTAAATTTTAGAGTGTTTGAACCAGAGACAGAGTTACTTACAACCATGACCAAGACATTTCATCTTTATGGAAATGAGCACAATATTATAAGAGCCCCGACCCCATCATGAAAGTCCATTTTTACATAACTTAGCTGATTAGTAACTGTATTAAATTCATTTAAATGATCCACAACAAACCCACCTTTTGACATCTTCATATTAAATAATATTTTCATTAGAAATGCCTTATTGGATGTCGAGGGTTTTTCATACAATTTAGCCAATTCATCCATCATATCTTTCATTTTATTTTCTTTTGAAATATTGAAAGCTACCGACGGTGGCAGGCTCAACTGTATCATTCCTAGTGTCTTTCTGTCAAGAACCTCCCATTCTTCGTCCTTCATGGTCATCGACTTCTCTGCTATTCCGCCCATTGGTAGGAATAGATCCTTTTGATATAAATAATCTTCCATCTGCATCTTCCATAACTGGTAGTTTTGGTCATTAAATTTCTCAACCCTAAAATTTCCATCTTCCACCATTTCTCTGACTTGAACCAGGAACCCTCTTTTCCTATGAGCTACCTTTTACTCTGATACTAGTTGTTTAAAAAACAATATCATGGAGCAATAACATAAAACAAATTCATAAATAAAACACAAAATATACACAATACAATAGAGACACAAATATATGTGGTTCACCCAGTGTGGGCTATGTCCACCAGAGAAATTGTTAGGTCCTTTCTTTATATTATCCAACAAAATGAAGGGATACAACATACAACTCAATCGCTATAACTTCCTCTTCTTCCTCTCACAGTCTCCTCTCTCAGAATACAATAATCACCCATATACACAGCCACAATACAATTCCCTCATAAAAGAGGGTTTCCTTCAAGGGAAAAAAACCCTAAAATAACTTCTACCGTCATATATGTGACCTTATAATGAACGATCCAGATTGACTACGAAATTACAATATTTTACAAGGCAATTTTTCCCAATATTTTGCTTCAGGGCACTGCCCTCAAATCCCCCGCTAGGGGGGCTACAAAATTTTTTGTCGTCCCCCCTGGCGACATTTGTCCCCCAAAACCCCCCGTTAAGGAATGGGATCCAAGAATGGCTGAAACAAACCTCTGAATCGGGAAAATAATCAGGCTCCACAACCAACAAGAATGACACAATCAAGTCTTGGGTGTTGGGTTCATCTAAGAATGCAACCAAAAATTACAATGCAATTAAACTTGATTTGATTTGACACTTACAGAAAAACTATTGCAGGTGTATTTCACAAAATTGATATTGATTTAGAGGTTGAATTGATGTAAACTAGAATGAATGTTGATGTAGATTTATTATGGAAAGCTAATGTGTTGGACAACCTGAATGCTTGAATGTTCTTCATGACTATTTGATTGCAAGTGATTTGATTCCCATCAATTATGCTCGAATTGCATTAACTTGTTATGCATCCACATATTTTTTCATTAAACGATAAATTAATGATGTAAAGACTAGACATAAATCATAAGCCTCCATGAAAAATTCATTTTCGCACACAAGTACAAGTGTACTTATGATCCCGTTATTCAAATTTGAGGTGGATCTAGGACACAGAGAAAAAAAAATTATTTTGTTATGGTATCATTTTTTGGGATTACAAGTTCATTTTTTATGAGGAGATAAAGACATCAAACTTATTTTTTCCTTCTTTTACAAAATTGTGTTGGAATGAAATAACTATGGTTAAACTTGAATGCACTAATCATGCCATAAAGGCATCCATATGTATCTTTAAATCCCTAAATCAACAATCTAATGTACATCAGACCAACTAAGGCACATTACATGCGAAAAAAACACTAAAATTAAGATTTTGTACTTAATTAATTCCTGGTAGCTTACTAGCTACAGATCACACATAGATTTAACCAATCGATTGATACCACATTTCTAAATGCATCTAAAAACATATATTAAAACATGAATTCAATTGTTCAAGAAAACCAACAACCACACAACATTCATATAAACCATTTGCATAGTGGAAATAACATAATAACGTAACAAAGAACGCATATGTTAATAATTAACCAATTGATTGTGTGTGAAGGTTGAACCTCCCAGCCATAGGCATTGTTGTTCATTTTCTCTTAACAACAGGGCACCCTTGAGTTGAGTCTATGAATTTACAAGGAGATCAGACTCTCTAGCAGGGATAATTTTAATTATGGAAATTTATATTAAAATGTAGAAACCTAGGCTAATATTACTAGTCCTTAATATGCAAAATGTAAAATATTTGGGGATAGTTTTGTAAAAATATTCAAATTTCTAAGGATTTTAAATAGTTTCTATAAAATTTTGGTAATTTTTAAAGTAAAATAATTTTATTATATGGAATTTGGGCGAATCATTTTTAGAAAAAATGGAAATTGGTGATCTAGGTGGATATAAGTGGCCACCCACCTATTCCAACTACCTCAAAATAGTTTGATGACAATTTACTATTTTTAGCATTTTGGGGGTCCTAAACTTCTGGGGCCATTTTGAGGGCCTAAACGATGTTTTCTCATGATCACGCACCTTAGTTATAGCCAAAGGATTTTATTAAGCCCCCAAATGAGGCTCTTTGTCGATACCTTTCCAATGAGCTATCGTGCATCCAAAACGAAGATCGTATGAGAAATTTACGTCCCCGAGAAGTTGATACACCAAACTACCCAAAACGAGGTCCACAAATATTGGATTTTCATCTTCTGGGGTTAGGGATTTGGATTTTCTTTATGTTAAAAAGGCGTTTGGAGCCTCATTGTAACAATCATCATCAAACAAATGGGATTGTCGAAAACACCACACCCACAACCATACAACATCGGGTGGCTTTGCTAGGGACGAGATCTCTATGTCAGCCAACAGTGTCGATTTTCATATGGCATATAGCTCTTCAAGGATGAGGAGTTATGTGATGTCTCCCTGTTGGATGTCTATTATGTTCTTTTGGGCCAGCCATATATGATGAAGTGTCATGTTATTTATGAGTCTCAACCTTGTAGTGTCATTGTTACTTTGGGGGGTCATCTCTACAGGATACCAAAGGTAGTTCTGACTACTGTCCCACCAAAAAAATGTTGCAAGGTAATCTCTCATACTACAAAATTCAACCTCTTGACAATTTGTTCAAAAAGTGAACAGGAGGACATTGCAACCACTGAAGCCTTGGCCCAAAGCCTTTCTTTCCAATAGAAGAAGATTGCATAAGAGAAAGAAGATATTGTTTCTTCACATACAATGATACCTATACAATGCCCAGTCAAACCAAGATACAACAATTTGGTTGAACAGATTCAATACTTCCAGCAACATGTTCATGACAGTGTTCAACAATCTAAGCAGAGCAATTTCTCCAGCAATGAAAGCAACTCACCAAGATTCAGATTCAGCAAACACTTTCCCCTCTCCCCCGGGAACTCAATGCAATGGAGACTATTGATTCCTAAGGAGGAAATATTGATCTAGGTGGATATTAGTGGCCACCCACCTATTGCAACTGGCTCAAAACAATTTGTTGACAATTTACTATTTTTAGCATTTTTTCGGGTCCTAAACTTCTGAGGCCATTTTGAGGGCCTAAATAATGTTTTTTCATGATCAGGCACCTCAAACCAACCAAAGGCTTTGATTAAGCCCCCAAAATGAATCTCCTCATCGATACCTTTCCAATGATCTATCGTGCGCCCAAAACAGAGATCATATACCAAAGTTATGCCCCCGGGAGTTGATACACCAAACTACCCAAAACGAGGTCCACAAAACTGTTGGCTTTTCGTCTTCTGGGGTTAGGGTTTTGGATTTTATTTATGTTAAAAATGAATTTGGAGCCTCATTGTAACAATCATCATCTTCTTGTGAATGAGCATAGTTGTCACATCTCTTCTCATATATAAGTTTCCACCATTATAGTGAGTCTTTCACTCTGTATTTCTACAGTTTTGTACATTTCGCTCATTAATAGAAATTATGTATTACTATATATCTTTGTTTATGGTTATATCTATGATATATATTTGTTATATTATTGGATATATGATATATTTATGTACATTTCCTTATTATATCTCCGCTCTCATTTCGTGCCGAAAATTATCCGATTGGCCAAATTTAGCCCCTAAAATCATCTATGTTCTCTAGCTATCCACTCCCCACACACAACATCCCACAAACCAAGGTTGTACTCCTATAGAGGTCCCAATATACCACCTCTCGCTTCCCCACAAATTGCACTACCTAAGTGATCCAGGTGGATATTGGTGGCCACTCACCTATTACATTAGGTCGAAATACAGTTTTCCACCTTGGCAGTTTTTCTATAGTTTTCAAGTCCCAAGTTTTTGGGACCATTTTGAGGCCCTAAACAACATTTTTTTGACAATCGATGGCCTAGTCAAAATGCTTTCCTCTTGGCTAGAACTTTCCAATGAGCTATCATGCCCCCCTAACAAAGATCATATGCAAAAGTTACGCCCTCGAGAAGTTGACTTATCAACTACCCCCGTTGGGGCCCGCAAACCTTTTGGCGTCTCATCTTCCAGGGTTAGGGTTTTGAATTTTCTTTATGTTAAAAAGACCTTTGGAGCCTCATTGTAAAAATCGTCTTCATGCAAATGAGCATAGTCGTCACATATCTTCTCAGAGATAAGCTGTCACCATTCTACCGAGTCATTCACTCTATATTTTTACAGTTTCTGTACATTTATCTCATTAGTAGAAATTTTGTATTATTGTATCTATCTATTTCTTGCAATATTTATGTGTATTTAATTTTTATATCTCTGCCTTCATTTTGTTCTCAAAATAATCCAAATCAGTGGTATTAGTCAAGGCTGCTCATTGTCGTTTCTTAGTGAATGTCCCCAATGAGGCCAGGGTAGAGAGAGTTGGCTCTCGAGCTAGTTTATCTTGAGGAAAACTATCCCAAGTGGCCTCCCATGGCAGAAGAAAAAAGAGATGCGAGAGCATAACATTCTATTAATTTTTTTCTTGTGGAATCCCTCACGCGATAGACAGACGAAATGATGGATAATTTTGGACAAATCCTACGACGACTGTCAACAACAATAGACATGTCTTTATCAAGAAGCCACTTCAGAGGCACCGCCCCTGTCAAGGTGCAAGTTAGTTTTGATATTCCCATGTTTGAAGGTCAGATAGATGTGGATGCTTTGGAAAAGTGGTTAGATATGCTAAAATTTTATTTCTTTGTCCAAAAATTTTCCGATAGAGAAAATATTACCTTTGCACTCCTTAAGGCTATCCCCCGTGTCAAATATTGGTGGGAAACTTACTGGGAGAAAAATTCCACAAAGGAGTCAAGAATATTTGGGGCTGATCCAACTTGGGATTTTTTTATGGATGTGGTCAAGGAACAATATTACCCTGTTGGAAACTATGACAACTAGTACATGAGATGGACCACACTGCATCAACAGTGGGGCCAAATAGTGTCGGAGTTCAAAAATACCATCCATACCTTGCACACCAAGTTGGGAATCAAAGACTTCGAGCAACATCTAGTTCTAAAATATCACGGGGAACTACATAGGTACATCCAAACCAAAATGGATTTTTAGGACATCTCATCACTGGGAGCCGCTTATCAATATGCTATCAAGATCTAACATAAATTTAAGCAACATAACAAGAAGGAATTCAAGTTTTAAAATATGCAACAGTCGAAGTATGGTAAAGACGAACCTAACTCACAGAAAAACCAACCTCAAGAAAACTAATCCAAGCCATAGGAAAAGAAGGGTAGTGGGAAGATGAAGAATTGCATTGGAAATTGGTGTGACTTCCAAAAAATACCTTGGCACAACACCGATGAATTTTGCTTCAAATAGTCATTGGTATCCAAGCTCAAAGAAAAATAGCCAATCCGTAGCTCAAACTCTGATTCACAAAATAGTAAAAGGATACAGATCATTGATGTAGAACCCACTATTATTGTTGCAACCACAAAAATCCAACCAGAAGAGCTAGAAGATCCTGAGGAGTGGGAGTGTCTCTTCCATTCATAGATGTGGGTGGGACCCCACTGCATTTCATTGTTGATAGAGGAAGCCAAAATAAAATCATCTCAGTAGAGGTCGTAAAGAAGTTGGATTTTCTGACAACACCACACTAATAGCCATACAACATCGGGTGGATTTTCTAGGGATGAGATCTTCGCGTTAGCCAGTAGTGTTTCCTATCCTACGACATCAATCCATACAAGGATGAGGTACTATGTGATGTTTTTCCATTGGATTATGTGATGTTCTGTTAGGCCATCCATATATGTGGAAGCATCATGTTTTTTACGATTCTTGACCCTGTATTGTCATTGTTACTCTGGGGGGTCATCTCTACAGGGTACTAGAGGTATTTTCAACTACTTTCCCACCAAAATATAGTGTCACAAAGTAGTCTATCATATGACAAATTTTATCTTCTTCACGATCCATTCAGAAGGAAAATATAAGGACATTGTAACCACTGCAGCCTCAACCCAATGGATTTATATCTAACAAAATCATATCAAAAAAATTGTAGAAGTGCACAAAGATATCCCTACTGCACCTACGGGGGTGCCCCCACACTACCCAGTCAAGAAAATTTATAATAGAGCCCTTCATATTCTTCATGTTTCATCTTCACCAACAAATTCTTCCCACAATCAAGAATATCATGCATCTATATTTTTTGAATGGATCCAACCTCTCCAGCAACAGGTTCATGACAACCTTCAACTAGCTAAGAAGGACATCTTTTTCAGCAAGGAAAACAACTCACCAAGGTTAAGGTTCAACAAAATATTCCTCGAGAACTTGGCACAATGGAGACCATTTCTTCCTAAAGGGGGAGGAATTATCCAAGTGGATATCGATGGACACACAGCTATTACACTAACTCAAAATAAAATTTCCCACCTTGGAAGTTTTTCTACAGTTTTTTGTTTCCCAAACTTCTGGGATCGTTTTGAGGCCCTAAATGAAGTTTTATTTTTTAATTCGATCTCTCATTTGAGCCCCGTCAAAATGTGTTCTTCTCGGCTAGACCTTTCCAATGATATATCGTGTTCCCTAAACATATATCATATGCAAAAGTTACACCCTCGGGAAGTTGACGTATCAACTACCCCCATTGGGGCCCCCAAACATTTTGGCGTTTCATCTTCTGGGGTTAGGGTTTTGGATTTTATTTATGTTAAAAATTCCTTTGGAGCCTCATTTTAAACATCATATTCTTGTGAATGAGCATAGCCATCACATCTCTTTTTAGAGATAAGCTACCACCATTCTAGTGAGTCATTCACTCTGTATTTTTACAGATTCTGTAGATTTCTCTCATTAATAGTAATTATGTATTATTGTATCTATCTTTTTCTTACAATATTTATGTAAATTTAATTGGCATACCTATTCCTTTATTTCATTCTCAAAATAATCTGGATCACTAAGGAATGTATCCCATCCATTTCTCATAGTCCCTCAAGTTGTACCATTTATTTATCAGAGCCTCTAATGCACTTATATGGATATGAATAGCTTGGCTAGGGATTATAGGAACTCACATCTTCTTCATGAGTTCTCACAACATCCTTCACAAGGCTCTTGAGTCATTTCATCAAAAAGAAAATGCACTACAGGATTACAACCTATTTTGTAGGCACATAGGCCTCCTTTCTAGCATAACCATGACCAAACAATGGTTTCCTCCATGAACAATATGGATAGTTCTCTTTCTATCACTCAACTATCCGCTTTCTACCAAAAACCTACATGTAAAACTTGTCCCTATTCCACATACGAATTTCCCTTATTCTTACTTGTTTTCTTGATTCTCACTCTTCCCAAAGATGATTTTACTTCAGTCCATGCTCCCCAATAACTATGGGATGTGACTTCTCACACCCACCATCTTACATGAGTTTAATTATTGGCTTTGGGAACACTCAATATCAATTTATAAGGTTATACACAATGATAAAAATAAATCGTAAATGTGGGTTTATATTAATACCCATGAGTAATTCCCCCTTGGACCCATCTCTCTTATGGAATCATAGCCCCCCATCATTTTCATCCCTCTCATATTGCATTCAATGATTATTACTTTTATTAATTATTTCAATGTTCATAATATGAAACTCGTCCCCTGGCCACATTAAATCAATAGGGATCTTTGCCCCAACACCTTGGCTCACCAGCCCAATTTACATTAATACAATTACATTATAATTTGTGGGGATTAAAGCCGGGGATGTTACAAAAAATTTCAACAATTTATTTTTTTATGGTCTATGTTGATGGGTCCAAATGGTCTATCAAACGGGTAAGGGAGAATGCTCGATGGTAGGTCCCAATTAGACCTAGTCTCATTTGGTGTATAATTTTCGACAAGTATGTGGGCCTAGTTTCCACTAAGAATTAAAAGAATGAAAAGGGGAAAGACAATGAATAGTCACCCCAAAGACTTCTAATTAATTATAAACCTAGTCTAAAATGAAAACAAACTAATCTACAACTACTAACCTATCCTGCAGGAGAAAAATTAATAGATGAGCACAACTTAAAAAGATATTTTGACAGCAGAAATAGTTCAGGACAACTAAGAATATGTTAACACAATAACATTTCAGATATCATCTCAAATAGTTGAAGACGAGACCTGTAGCATCATCCTTATATTCATTATAAATTACAACAACATGAGCATTCTAAATACTAAGCACATAAACAATTCATATGATCAACATGTAGAAACTCAAGCAACAAATACATGTTTAGAGTAGTCCCACGAGAATTTGCAAACAATTATGAATTTAAAAATGGATTTTGATATTCATACATATAGAAATACGAATATTATTAGTCTATACAATGGGAAAAAGTTCCCCATTACATCTAACAAGTCCTCTTTTATAAGACAAGAGAGATTCTTTAGCTCTTCTAACTCTTCACTTCATTTTCCCCTAGTTGTGTCATTTTACATTTTGAATTTATTTTACATTTTCAAAAATGAACATGTGAGAGTTACAAATAGAAGTTGAAGAGAATCTTGAGTGGTTATTATTTCCCTAAGACATTTCATAAATGATATTGATTTAAAATATTATTCACTCAGCTTGTTGGTGTTGTCTTCTGTACCTTGAGTTATTCTAGGAATTTCCGGTGTTAGCATGCTTAATAACATCATATTGTCTTCTTCTCCTCTGTCTCATCTTTCCATCCTTCTCTTGAAGTTCCTCTTTTGGTTCCTATATCTTGAGTTACGACTGCTTGAACACTGCATAGCTTGTTCTTCAATTAAATCGGGCCTCTTTTGTTTTCTATGTTTTAGGAGAACTTCCACTGTCAATATATCAACATTTATTGTTCCATAATTTTCTTCTCTCTTATATATTTCTGGTAATCTATCCTAGGCCATATTTCGTTACATGTAGCCCTAGATATGGTCATTTGAAGTTTTCCGATTCAATTTCCCCCCCTCTCCCAACTTTGTGGTTTGTTATTCTATGTGATTTATGAGGTTTTTTGTTATTTGTTTTTCTTGAATACCTATCCCAATGAATTCCCCTACTCGATACCTTTCGAACGAGGTATCATGGGTTCAATTCTAAAACATGAAGCCCAAGATATACCCATTTGAAAAACGGTTCTCAACAACCCCCAAATCATGCCTATGGAAGAATCTAGGTCATTGATCCTTAACCTAAAAATAAAGGTTATCAAAGACAGGTATAATTATAACAAAATGAATGACATTTCAGAGGCTCTTTAGTATTGTTTCAATAGACACCACCTCACCATGAGTGAATTATGTGGCCTTATATCCCATGTATTCAATTTCTACTAAGGAGCGTTTGTAGCCATGATTGACTTCTTGGGACATGGTCTCAACAATTAACTAGGTTTTTTATCTTATGGGGAGAAATGCAGCCTATGCCCCCCCTATTGGTCCAAGTGAATGTTTCAACATGCATTCTCTCTAGGATGATATTCTTCCCTCTGATAAATCTCTCCTAGAGGTTATGATCAATTTAAACATTCACTCAAATATTTTTGTCCTTTTAAAATATTATCTCCCTAGATTGGACCCATTTACAATTGAGTCTAGCTTTGATTTTCCTTGTAAGTATATCTCTCTGATTAAATATCCTCAAGCATTGACATATATAAGTCTTTCGACTCTTTCGTCGAGCTGCAAGTCAGTATTTCTTTTAAGTATTTTCTTGGTCATACATCCTCAAGTTCTCTTTTTGAGCTTGAATTCTATGATCATCAATCCTCAAGTTTACATTATGAGCTTGATCTATATGTTTGTATATCATTTTTACGAGGAATAAATGTTTATGGTTTGGGGTAGGACCACAATAGATGGAACGAAACCAAGAAACCAACTCAAATCTCAATTATGCTAGATAAATGGAAATGCCAACAAAAGAAAGGTTAGAATCCTACCTCTTTCGGACATTCGTAAGAGACCACTGTTGAGCTCACAATCTAATGCCTAATACATACAACCTTTCCTCAACATCTAATATACACAAGAATATGGAAACTGTGTGAAATGTTAGCATATAAATTAGCATAATCCATTAACATGTATAGCAAATTTACCCATGGAAAATAATATAAACATTTGCAACATATAATTGAACAAGAAAAAAGTATTTCTATTAATATAATCAACAGGAGTACATAGGTGACAACCTCCTATATCAACAACTCATTGAAACAAAGAAACTAAATCCCTCCAGTTGGGCCTTCACCACTTCAATCCTCCACATTGAAATCGCACAAGTTCTAGGAGTAACTAGGTTCCTCCTTCACGGGATAGGGATAGCTTGGGGGATGAATATAAGGAGAGTTCAAACTTAAAGGAATAAGGGATGCAAACTCACGAATGTAATATGAGGAAAACATTTTCTAGAGTGTACTTTCTCTCCACATTTTCTGTTCTTTCAAGGCTTGTATATGGCTCAATTTATAGCCTCCAAAGAGAATTGAAGGGTCGAATCAGAGCATTTCCAGCATATGAAAGGCCAAGGATCATGGATCCTATGAATTTTCATGGAAAATCCAAATTTTTTTTTATTTTGAGCACAAAACCCAATGTATGTGAGTTGTAATGGAGCAATTTGTGTATACGCAAGTTGTATAACTGTAGCCCATGTATATGTACAAAATTTTTAATTTTTTACTTTTTACTAAAAAAAATGGGGAAACTGAGTCTAGAGAGGAAAAGGGTATGCCACCAAATCATGATGCATAGGGTGTGGAAAAAATTTCTATAACATATTCCCCCTAATGTGTGAGGTCATAGGAGCGATAACGATGGAAAAAATACATTACAATTCCTAGAAGGAGTAGTGAGGACCCAACCAGAGGAACTAGTCACTCATCATAATATTACAATACATATTGAGTTTGTACACATGGCTTCCAATTTGAATTACACTGCAGATCCATGTGTGTATAAAGAATATAATTGTTCATGGTCGTGAATAGACAATACAAAGTATACATATCCCATAGGTGGTCATAGGCATGAACAAAATACAGTGGAGTCCACTATCAAAATCAACTGAAGATATATGTATGCAATGAAGTACAATATTATCCTCCATGATAGATGAAGGCATATAGCACTGGTGCAATGAAAGACAATGATAGGTATGAGGTGATGCTACTGTGAGTATGATTTATTCTACACTAACTGTCGATGGTCTAAGTCCTCATCATGTGAATAAATTAGTTGAAGTTGAACACAATGAGACTTCATTTGATTATTGTAGGTATACCGTTAACAAACGTGAGACAACCCACCGATGATGAAAGTAGGTGTCAAGGAACTAAGTACATTCAAAAAATGTGAATAAAGGATTTGAGGTCGAACACTTGAAGAATCCATTGAGCATGGGACATTAATGTATTCCCAACTGTCGATGACGAGATAACCTTCCACTAATGACTGCAAGCCTCTAGGTACTCTTATGACTCTAGATCATGATTCCATAATAGATGAGATAAAGTCGATGGAATGTGATCTAATGAAAGGAGGGAATTAAGGTATCCCCCATCATCCAATGTGAGGTACAAGGAAACAATTGATTATTAGGAATAAATAAGATGAACGGGATATGCACAAACCAATGACCATGTGTGTCTCTTGCGTGCACCAAATGGAAGTAGTATATGAAAGATACCTTTTGACTAAAAACCGAGAATAAAAATTGTCGAAAGTGGCAAGGAAACCACCAATAAGGTCTAATGGAATTTGAGACATTGCATGAATCCCAATGTGTGAATACATTTCTTGTCATCGAACACAAGGTAAACCACCCAGTCAACGACCAATGAAGATATGTCCTCTGATGGGTTAAAGGTCACCTACCAATGATGAAAGTAGGCCTAGGGTGAAAGGTAGGACAACAACTTCATGTGATTCTAAGATTCACTTGTAAAGGAATGGCCGAGATGAAAAGTCAAGAATTATGAGGAATGGATGACACAGGTTTATACTTCCTTTGAACAAGAACATGAGACAAATGGATAACTTAGGAAACATATACTAAGGACTAAGCATTGACAAAAGTTTGTGATGCAAGAGGCATCAACAAACTCTCCATAGAGACTAGAAGAATAACCATTTGGATGAGTAAGCTTTGAGTAATGATTTCATCTTCCTAAGGCCATACTAAAACCAAACCTTTGACGAATGGACTCAAAAATTTGTGCTATGTTCAAAGGAGACATGATTGTTTCCACTAGAAGATAATACTATTTTCTCGCTCTTCTTTTTATGTTTTTCGATTTTTTTTGTCGTTTTTATATTATTAAATCTTGAAAAAGATTTAAAATAATGCCATGATATAAGAGAGAAAACATGTGTCACAAACAAGAAAACTAGTTCCATGCATTGGAACATACCTATGCTCGATGCAAGAGGATGCATGCAGGATATGGACACTCGGGGGGATGTTTCCTCTAGGGGTAAGGGCTGTCAAGTTGCAAAGGATATATGAAATAAATTGCTTGGTGAATGCTGAGAAATGTTGGGGAAATGGGATTCTAACGAGAAAGTGGTCGAAAACATTAGGCTCAATAATACAAGCAATATAATGAAATGAAATTACCACTCGACATTAAGAAGTAGGTTTCCAATAGTGTTTTTTTTTGTAACTTTAGTCTCCTGAGTCCGAAAAAGTGTAAAACAATACCAAGTAGAACTCTTCTATTCAATGTTGACTATATTATTCCTTTTTCTTAATTAGTCCATTATTTCTGAAAAAGGGGTAAACTTATACCGAATAGACATCCTTTCAAATCCGTTTAACGAGTGTGAAAGAAAACAAGCTCACTTGACAATATTTTCATTTTTAAGGAGTCTGAAAAGAGCTTAATTGAGACTCTAGGATGTATTGTAGGGAGTCTCTTAGGTAGTAGCCAAAAAAATACCCAGTAGAATACATTAGGCTTGCATAAAATGTCATAGCGGGACTATAAAGGACTTCCAGACCTATGGAGTAACTTTTGTATGGGTACCAAATGGAAAACAATGTTCTAACTAGGGCACCCATGTTTGTTAATTCTCTACCACTTAATAACGACACATCTAGAAACAATGAGGAGGTTCTATGTGACTAAAAAATGGGTTCATACCTAGGGCATATGAATCATGGTCATAGGATGATGCAAAAATTCAAAGCAAGGTGAAAACCTATCTTATATGCCAATGACGATATATACCTACCGAAGGCACGAATGGGTTAAGGAACACTGAAAATCCATCATAACTTGAAAAAACTACTTCAAAACAAGTCTTATACTGCATAATTAGTCCATATGTTTTCAAAAATAGGAAATACAGGGAAAAAACTATATAAAGTGGGTAAATTGTTTCTATAAATAGTAAAAACTATGAGTTTTACTATGTCATTTTGAGTTTTTTATCTCTATAGTGCTTTTGAGATTATTTCACCCAAGATCTTCCAATGACGATTCTAGGAGCTACGATTCAAATTTTTGATTTCATGCACATTTTTAAAGATTTTTAGGCCGTAATATGGGAAACTCGGTGTACGCGAGCTACAGTTTATTGGGCCATGTACATGACCCATTGTACACGATAAATGTGAAGCCTTCCCATGTATATCAAGCCCTATATGTGACTATTTAAAATTTTTCCCATGTACAAGTCCATGCATGAGTTTTTTTTATAAAAAATTACTCAAAATTATGAATTTCCTTTGCAGGATGGTGATTGAATGGAGATAGAGGGAATACAAGGATGTCAATGTGGCAGTGGAAGGTGATTTGAGGGCCCAACAAGAATTGCAAAGATGTGGGATTTATAAATTTTGGGCTATCAAAGGAATGAGGGTTGTTGGTTACTCCTCTTCCTACTCTGTCCGAGTTTGTATTGACCTAGGGTTCATGTTTTTTCGGGGTTCCAACAAAGCCTCTAAAACTATCGACCCTCCTAGTAAACCAGAAGGAAACAAAACACCCAGAATGTGTTGTGCAGTCTCACCTGAGATATATTTAATGGGTGGCTATAAGACTCATGTGTTTGCATCCTAGGATTGAGTGTGAGATATGGGAACTGTATATTGAACCATTATTATAACTGTAAATGCAATATACTATCATTCACAGATAAGCAGAAAATATAAAAAATCATTCACTAAGCATGATAATAACTACTGAAGATAAAAAAAGATATGCATGAATTCATCAAATAACATAGATGTTACCGTGGTTGACACCGTCCTGGGATACGTCCACAAATATATGGCTCTTCGCTATTTTATTCTAGTATTTCCGCATCTACAATGTCGCGCACTTACAAGTCTTCTCAGTTGGGTAAGATCTATATGAGGTGGACTAGATCACACTAGGCTCCTCATCATGTGATATAACCCTCAATATCTACCCTCTTACATCTTCCCTATCT
The DNA here is from genome assembly GCA_032191745.1 of Picea mariana. Taxonomy (NCBI): domain Eukaryota; kingdom Viridiplantae; phylum Streptophyta; class Pinopsida; order Pinales; family Pinaceae; genus Picea; species Picea mariana. Next base: position 187,506 of record JASDQU010103346.1, on the reverse strand, counting down.
CAACAACTTATACAAAATAGATCATACAACAAAACATTACACCTCGGTTCACTATAATAGCGCTTCTTACAATAACGACTTATCTCTATAAATTATGAACAACAATAACAATCGAAACCCCCTATGATACCTAGGTATCTATATTTATACATTTCTATCTCTTCAACCATTACAATACATTACCAAAAACCTAACCCTAACGTCATTAGGTATTCCATGCATGTGTGCGTGTTGTTCTTCCTTCCAGTTGTCGCTTTCCTCGTGCATGCTTTATTTCCCAAAATTGCCTTGCTTTTCCGCTTTGGCCTGCCTCCAACAGGCCCCCAACACTGACATGTGGCTTGTCCCGAGCCACCTAACCTTTGTGTGCTTCCTCAATATCCTTGGTGATTGCCTGGAACTTTTCCTTGAGCTCTATTGCATGTGTCTGGGCCCGCGCAGTCTTCTCCTTGAGTGTGTCGACTATCTGGACTGCAATTTCATCACTGATCAATTCCACACACTCTGCTTGGGTCTGTGCTATAAGTGCCTTGGCTTCCTCTGCCTGTGCCAGGACTTCTGCTACCCGCTCTTTCAATGGTTCCATTTGAGCCTAATGCTCTTGTTTCTGTGTTTGTGTAGTGGTGAGCTCTGCCTACAATTTCTTCATGTCCTCAACCCGTTTGACGTGTTATATGATTGGAATTGTCTTCTTCCTCTTCTTGAGATCTTGGATCTCTATGTTTATCCTTTATTCTTCCTCGTCCCACTTTTGGACTTGCTGATCCTCCTCTAACTTAGTCCAAAGTTGCGCTGCTTTACCAAACAATTCAGTTGTTGTGCTGACCTTTTTCTCTATCTCCTTCAGCTGCGTTGTTGATTTTTGTTTCCTTTGCTCCTTCACTGCTAGTAGAGTGGTCATTGTGAGTTGTTCTCAAAGATTCTCGATCTCCTTCTGATATTGATCAATTTCTTGCAGAATATGATCAATATTTTCTACTGTTGTGATTTCATCGGCCTGCGTGGTCTTTGAAATCTTCTCATATGTTTCTATGACTTTCTGCTCCAATCCAGTCCTGTAGTCCCTTTCCTCTTGGGTTTAGAGCCTAGCCCAATCATATATTATTTCCAGCATGTCTCGCTTGTTTGTTGCCTTCTGCAATTCGATTAAGTCTTTGTGTGTGCAAGACTGTACCTCGTGGTTTAAGCTAACCTACAAATTGTGTAGTGCCTTGGATGGAATCCGCGTAAACACTAGCTAGAGTTGGCTTAAGTCCTTCAAGGGTGTCTACCCCACGGTCTCATCCATGTGAAACATACTCGGTGTGATGTGGAATTTTACATTCGGCTGCAATAATGCGTGGACTGGATATCTTTCTTCTACTTCCACTCTTTCCTCTGTCTACGGTGTTGATGACTCTGTTCTCATATTATTGGTTGTTGTGTGTGCTTCCCCTATTTTCTTGAGGAACTGTCGCATGTCTACCAACTCCTATTGAATCCTGTCCCTGTGGTTTGCAGCATGGTCAAAGTCCTCGGATAGACAATCTTGGACCATTTGGGCTATCATTTCCCCATCATCATTCATGATCTTATATTCTAGAGGTGGTCTTTGCACCTTTGTTTTCTTACGCACACCCCCCGTCTGAGTGGTTGGCCTCTTGTTTCCCCACGGTTCCTGTAAGTTGGCACTTGGGGTGGTCTCCTGTGTTGCTTTAGCCTATTTCTGTTGTTCTTTGGTCTACTGCGTATTCTCCTTCTTCCCCTTCTGGGCCCCTGTCTTTGTTTCCCCTTCGTTTGTCGATGTTGTTTTTGTCTGGCCCGTTCTTCGTTTCTTAGGCACTTGGACTTCCTTTGGTTGTGTTTCTCCCTGCCCTACCTCTTCTTCTGCTGTTCTTTCTGGAAAGTCCTAAGTGAGGACTGGAATTCTCCATTCATGTTCCTAGTCTTTGATCACTAGGTCGATGTCTCCCTCTGCGATATAGTAGCATATCTGTAGCCACTTCTTATCAGGATCCTTCTATGCCTGTATCCACATTGTATGTTGTGTGGCCTTGAAGTTGGCGATGTCTCTATACCGCGCGATAGCCTCTAGTGTTATTCTCCACATTTTGTTGATGGATTCTTGTAGGTCACTTAAGTATCCTTCCAATATGGACCTATTCATCCTTTTGTTCCTCGCATCCGGTGTGGATTTTAACAATAACTATCTTTCTCCCTGATTCAGCTTAGGTCTGGTACAAAAATTTACATACCTTGGTTCCCTCCATCCCATAAAGGCTATTAACGTGATCAACCATGAATAGTGAAACTTTGTTCCTAGATCTTGTGCATCCTTGCAGTCATCCAAGAACAAGTTCAAAATATAGAGTTCCCATCTCACTGTGGTTCCCACTGCACATTGAGATGCAACTGTGACAACTCCAGCTGGAAATTCCTCTCCGCAGCATTTTCTTAGTAGCTTGCAGGATAAGATTTTCGTACCCAATTGTGTTACGACATCGTTGATCCTCTTGATAATGATCCCTCGTGTCCCCCTGTTGGTACCATATTTCTTTTTCATTTCTTCTGCTAGCACTTTCTCCCTGGCTTTGTCATCAAGAAACTACATGGGATCCATGCCCCAAGATGGAAATCCTATTATGTTCATGATAATCTCTACGTCTATCGATATTATCTTGTCCAACCAGATGTCCCCGCCATGTGTGACTACTAACAACTATTTGATGCAACTTCTTGCATACTTCCCACGACCTAAATGTTGTAGGTTCATCAGACCTAAAATTCCTGTCTTCTCCAACCCTTTTACCCATTGTAGTGGCTGATCAATCGGTTCCCCAACCCAATTTGTGCCCACAGTCTCTAAGTATAACCTCTTTGCAAGTTCTAGAAACTTGTCTGTCTCCTATATCATTGTCCAATCATTGATCTTCCCTATATGGCATAGCAAGTCTAGTCCTACTTGTACCCCATATGGTATACGCAATAGAATGATTGATGTGAGAGGTTGCTTGCGAGGTGACCTGGGTACTGCAGCTTGTCTTTCTTTGGTGGTGGTGGATGGCTCGAAGTTCCAACGACTTCTGGTTGTTCCTCAGTATACCATTATGTCCAACCGGTGACATCCTCTATTGTTCCTTCTGGTGGGTGGTATGATATAGTGGTTTGAGACTCGTCTGGCTCAACTGTTGTTTCCATATTTGGCATCATTCCATTGACTTTTGGGGCTTCTTCAATGTTCTCTGGTTGCACCTCCTTCAGGGTTTTTTCATCCTGGTTCTGTGGCTCATGTACTTCTACTGGTATATCTATATCCATGCCCTCTGGTGTTGGTTGTTGGGTTTCTTCCACTATAAGTGTGGGTTTCACTGGTGTTGTGTCTGGAGATGGGATTTCGTCAACATTGACGATCTCTGATGACTGTTGTTTGCCTTCTTACAGATGTATTCGTGACTTGGTCTGAACTCTGGGTTTTATGGTAGTCTGGCTCACTTCTGATTTTTTTGATGGTGCCATGGCCATGAATGTTGAATGTTTTCTAAATTCGAACGGTCTCTGTGATCTATGTGAACTCGCTCTATTCTTTTTAGCCTTTATCGCTCCCTATCTGCTCTCGTTTTGCAAATAGATTGTTTTCTCCCGTGTCCGTGTGTTGTTTGGGATTCCCATGAAGCTTTTCGAGGATGATTTCTTAATTGTGAGTTCAATGCACCTCCGATGGTTTCTTACTTTCCATTACTTTGCCTTTCCGTATCCAGTTGGTGCGATTAATGTGGCGTCCCATCGGTCCTTTCCATCCTTTAATTTTTCCTACTCCATCTTGTCGTACTGATTTTTCTGAATTTCCTTTTCCCACTTGTTTCCCTTTTGATGTGGTTGTTTTCCTTCTCCTTGCCGAGTTTATGATCCTCGGTGTGCATGCCCTTTCTTTCTCCGGTGCATTGTGCTTCTATTTTTTGATATTATTTATTTTATTTTTTTTTACTACGCGGTGGGTGGTCGATTGTCCTTATACAACTTCATTCGACTCCCATTAATCATTCCTCTAAGTTCTGCACCTGATAAGTCTCTCAACTATATGGCTCCTCCATCTATGATAGATTTTACTTCATACGATCCTATCCAATGCAATCTTATCTTTACCGGGTGCTGAAACAATTTGTTGTCATACATTAGTGCTATATCTCCTTCCTTGATTCTTCTTGATGTGTCTTTCATGCCAAGCTTTGTCTCTTTCTTTATGAACCTATTGGTGGAACCCTGCTAAGATCTGATCTTCCTCCATGGTAATTAATTGATTTAGTTTCTCCTATACTGCGCCTCATTCTCTCATATGTGTAATGGTTGCTACGCCCAATCTTGGTACTAAAAATTCTAATGGCACTATTTCTTCTTAGCCATAGACCAGTTTGAATGGCATGTGTCCTGTCAAAGTTTTGCACATATTCCTGTAGGCCCATAATATTTTTGGTACTTTGAGGTCCCAGTCGTCTCTGTTGGCGTTACAAATCCAGGGATGATTTTAAGGATGGAAATTTATTTTAAAATGTAGAAACCTTGGCGAATCTTACTAATCCTTTATATGCCAACTATAAATCTTTGGCGATATCTTTGTAAAAATATTCAAAGTTCTAAGGATTTTATATAATTTTTATAAATTTTTGGTGATTTTTAAGGTAAAATAATTTTATCTTATAGAATTTGGGCGAATCATTTTTAAAATAGCGAATCTTGTTTTTGGAAAAACCATGGAAAATTAGCCCATGAGCAAAATTTAGCCCCTAAAATCATCTATGTACAAATCTTTGTCAGCACGTTCTCTAATATTTTTTTAAATGCTTCCACTATGCCATTTTCCTGTGGGTGATAGGTGTTCTCTTCTAATGATGGACTTCAAAATCTTCAGTCATAGCGCTGATGGTGTTGTTTATGAAGTGCGTGCCTTGGTCGCTCATCAAAAATCTTGGGCACCCAAATCTAGTAATCACTTGCTCAAATAAAAAATGTGATGTTGTTTCTACGCTGCAATCCTTTACTGGTGCGGCCTCTGCCCATCTTGTTATGTACTCCATCGCGGTAATAATGTACCTAGCTCCTATTCTTTTTTTTGGTGGGTTTATTGGTCCCAAAAAGTCTATTTCCCACTTGTCGAATGGTTGCAATGTTACATGTGGTCGTAATGGCATCTTGTCCCTTCTGTTGGGTTTGCCTACCCTTTGATATATATTGTATCTGTGACAGTACTCCTTCGAGTCTCTGTGAATCATTGGCCACCATATTCTGGCACTCAATACCTTCTGCACGGTAGCTTTTCCTATGTAATGTCCTCCTGCTATTCCTTCATGAGATTCTGCTAAAACTCGTGGTATTTGGTGCTCTAACACATACCTTCACAAGATACTATCTGTGCCTATTTTGTATAGGTGTCCTGCAATCAGTTGATAGTCGGCAGCGCAGACTACCAGGTTTTTCTTCTACGCGATGCTATATTCTTGCGGTCCAGTACCTGTGCTCAAGTACTGAATGATATCTACAAAGTGTTCATAATCAATCTGGACTGAAAATAAATGTGCATCCAAAAAGTTTTCTTCTAAATTTGTAGGTTCTTCCCCATTTGTTACCCTTGATAGGTGGTCAGGTCCTGCATTCAATTTTCTTGGTTTGACGATTAATTCAAAGTGAAATTATTGAAATAGGAGTAACCATCAACAAATTCTCCCCCCCAACACTGGCTTGTTGACTAGGTATTTTAGGGATGAGTGATTTGTGAACATCTTAAAGTTTTTTCCCGATAAGTAGTGTCTGAAATTTTGCAATGCATAGACCATAACTAGGCCTTCCCTTTCTGTAGGGTTATAGTTCTGCTCTAATTCTGACAACTTCCTTCTTGCAAATGCTATCAAGTGATCCAAGACTCCCGCTCTTGGTTGTGATAAGATATATCCAAGTGCTATGGATGATGCATCTACGTGCACATGGAATGTCTTCTCCCACTCTGGAAATACTAATATCGGCGCGGTGACCATCTTTTCCTTCAGGGTATTCAGACCGTGTTGGCACTCTTCATTACACTAAAACTTTGTATCTTTTCTTAACATCTTTTCCATTGTTCTAGTAATCTGTGCATACCCTTTGATAAATTTCTTGTAGTATCATGTGTGTCCCAACGTCGCTCTTAGCTGATGGACTATTTTTGTTGGTGGTAAGTTAACAATTACTGCAATCTTTGCAAGATATACTAATAAACCCTGTTTACATACTATGTGGCCCGATAGTATCCCAAACGGTGTTCCAAATATACATTTATTTATGTTCAGTGATATCTAGAAATTCCTACATATTACTAACATCAAGAATTAGACTTTAACATGGTCTTTCTACAAACTCTAGACTATCCAATTGTCCAGGTATACTTCAAGAAATTGGTGGATGAATTCCTTAAACGCTACGATGACTACTCTGGAAAATATTGATAGTTCATTCTCTAGTCCAAACAACATGACTGTATATTGGTAAGATCCCCATTCTGTCGCAAACGTGGTCTTTTATCTTTCTTCCTGTGCTATCATGATCTGATGGTAGCCTGAGAATCCATCAGTGAACGGATAAGCTTTATGTCCTCCTACGTTCTCTAACACTTAATTTGTGAAATGTGTAGGGAATGGGTCATGTAGGCACGCATCGTTCAACTTCCCCAAGTCGACGCATATCCTTATCCCTCCATTTTTTTTATCCTGCACTACCATCGGGCTTATCCATTTTGACTCTTTGAATGTTTCTATGATTCCAGCTTCGAGAATCCTCTCGATCTTAGCTTTGACTTTCTATTTATATATTGAGTTTAGTCTGTACAGTCCCTGTCTAATCGATCTCGCTTCAGGTATGACTGGTATATTCATTTCTCCTAGCTCTCCATCTATTCCCTTCATCTCTATAAATGTTGTGGGAAATAGGTCACTGTATTCACACAGTAAATTTGTTAGTCTTTCTACTGTTTTCTCATCCCAGTAGTCTCCAATGCGGGCCATTTTGGGATTCTCAACTGTCCCAATGTTGAATTTATTTACTTTGATTGGCGTGACAATAACTTCTAATTCGATGGGTGGTCCTTCCGCTTCTCTTTCGCCTTCTTCTTCTTTGATCTGAATATCACATGGATCATCTTCATTTGGTGCTTCCTCTTGCACATGGTAACACGACAACAGTTCTTTAACTGTTTGTTTGTTCCATTGTTGCTCTTCCATTATGAGCTTGACTTATGGTTCCTTGATGAATATTACTCCTCTTATCTTTTTGAGAGATGCATCTATGTTGGGGTTTTCATGTTTAAATGAAACATTGAATGTAAAATTATGTTTCAATGTCGTCCAGGTCACAGTTCCTTTGCGAAATTCCTGGTCTGTATACCATTTCACTATTATGCCATCTAGAGTGTGTATGAAATGATGAGGCCATTCCTCTGCAGGTGTCATTTTCCACAACGTTTAACACATCTCCAAGTGTTCCGCTAGTGTCCCCTGTCCATCAGACCTCTGTTTCTTTTTGTTTTTCTTTTCTGCACTGAACCTTATGTGCAGTAATTGCTTACATTGGTATCAATATGTGATTGTCTCTTTGTGTGTGCCCCACCATCTTCCCGATGTGACCTTAAGTGCTATATCAAGTGCTAACAATATTTAGTTCTCTAAGACTTTGTCTTCGTAGTATGCCAAGAATGTTTCCAAATCGTTTATGCTGTGGAAATTGGGTGGTTCCCTTACCTCTGTGTCTACCCATCTTACTATGTGGTCTATTTGTTCACATCTTCTCGTGGATACTTTGTGTAGATTTTGTTGCCAATTTTCTAAACCTATATCTAAGTCTGTTGCACATGAAGTAATGCTCTTCCAACTGAGTATCCCATCTGCAGTTGGGCTTACATAATCCTCATCGTGCGTAGTGTTTCTACACAACTGGATGATTTCCTCTAACTCTAAGAAAGTAGGTTCTACAAACCTCTCCCCTTCTGATGGATCCAATGATGTGATGAATCTATATTCTTCTAACTCAAATGTCATTTTCCTAGTCTTCAAGTTGATTATGGAATGGTTGTCGAACACCGAATCTAGACCAAGCAACGTTAGGTATGGTGTTTTTCCATCCACTATTTCAATGACTTCAAAATCTACTTTAGTGCACACTCCAACTAGGTCTACTGTCACTCCTTTCAGTATATCGATTGGTAGGACTCTGTTTTGGTTTTCCAGTTTTAATTGAACAAGTGAGTATCCTAGTGTGGGCTCTACCATGCATTGCCATGTATTTTTTGGTAATACATTCACTTCATATCCTAGATCCAGTATGATATCACCCATGTTGAAATCCCCGATGTTGGCATTCAGTCTAAACTCCCTACTCCTTCTTCTCCTTGTATGTAGGTGATTGACTGTTTTTGGTTCTATTTTTCCTTCCGTCTCGATACTATATTTTTCTAGTATGTTTTTCAATATTTTCATAGATGATGGATCATTTAATACGTTTACACATGATTGCAAAAATCCTTTGATTGTTCTTACTTCTCCCATGGGTTGCATTTCGTTGGTATGATCCAATAACGGAGGCATATTGTACTTCGACGCTTCCTTATTTTGTTGTGCAGTTGAATTCGACACCATGTATTCCTTCTGAAATTCGTGTTTGGCTTCTTTAAATATTTCCTTCTCGTTCTATGCATCGAATTGTTTCCTTGGTTTAGTGTTCTTCTTCACCCACTAGTTTTGTGTTGGCTCTTGTTGAACTGTGTCATTTCCTATTTTATCTCCTCCACGGGTAACTATGTTGATGTTCCATCCTTCATCCCTTGCTTTGGCTGAAATCCACTGAACATTCTAGTTGTTCTGGTTAAATTTTTCCTGGATATTTACTAGTGGTGTCAGACATTTTTCGGTGTCATGGTCTGATGTGCGACAGTACATACAAGTTGTTGGTGGAAGCGGAGGTTCCCTTGCATAATGTCCTAGTTGTTGACAATTGTGACATACCACTGGTCCTCTACCTCATCTGAAACCTCCTCTGGCTCGTCCTCCCCCTATGTAGCCTGCTCGATATCCTCTCGGTGCGTTATATTGCGGTGCCTTATTGTACTGCACGGTATTGTACTGAGGTTGTGTCGTGTTGTACTGCAGTTGCGCGTTATTATATGGTTGTTGCAAAATATTGTACTGTTGTTGCGCAATGTTGTATGGAGATGGAACTTGATTAAACTGTGGTGTGGATTGCTCAGTCATCATTTATGCCTACACTCTATATGCATATAATGTCCTCTCTCTCATCAACTCCATGGTTCCACAATATTTGTCATCGTGGCCCACTGACTTGCAAAAGGTGCAATATGAACTCTTTGGGTCTGTCTGGTATTTCTACATCATCGTGCAGTGATAAGGGTCGTGACCTAGTTTCTTGCAGATTTCGCACCATAATCCTCCTGTTGGTAACGAATTTGTCATTCCTACCGCCATATACTGCGCAAATGTCAGACATTCGTTCTTGTGGTGTCCTTGCATCCTGCATGTGGTACACCAAACAAATTCTTGTTTGTCCTTATTCTTGTTTTGGTTTAGTTGAAATATTAAGTTCTTCAAATCCTCCTTTAATTCTTCAATAGTTGGGTCTGCCTATTGATATTGGTTTTCTTCCAGTTGCAGGGCTGCCTATAGAGCCTCTGCCTACGTATAAAACTTCTATTTTTTCAATGGGTATTTTAAGTGTGGGAGTAGTGAGTTGACAAACAGGTGGTGATGTTGCATATCGGTCATGAGATATTTAAACTTTCCCTTTAGTCACTTGAATCTCTGGTCAATCTCCCATATAGACTCTCCTAGTTTCTGTCGGATTTATATCATCTCATTCATGTAATGATCCTCTGATATCGACTTCTAGAACTCATTTATCAGTAACTTCTTAATGTCTTCCAGTGTCCTTGTTGTCCCAGGTGCATTGTTTGCGTCGAGACTCATGTACCAGTCTAGTGTGCGGTCTCTTAGTGTAATAGCTAGCTATGCAAGTTTGGTATCTTCATCTTTGATATATTTTTTTTCCCAGATCTTTTCACAAATGAACAAATGTTTCTCAGGGTATTCTATTGCTTCTCCTTGAAATTTTGGTAATCTGATGGTGGGAGTGTGTCATGCCATTCTGAATACTGAACTACTACCTCCGCACGGTCTAGATACCTGACTAGTGCTTCCTGAACTGGATCCTCCAGTTGTTGTTCCTTGTGTGGATGTACTTCCTACTGTTTGACTGCTTCTGAACTTCAATTTTCTAAATGGTGGTATTCTCTTTGGTGTATTAGTTGCACATGGGTTTATTGGTTCCACACTGACATTAATATGGATAGGATTGTTTCCTTCTCTTCCCTCTCTTGAAAATATCATCTTCCTCTCATATGTTGTGCACAGTATTTCCTCAATCTACTCCATATCCCAGAGATCCTCTACCTATTCCTCATCACTCACCAAGCCTTCCATCGCAGCTATGGATCTCTTCTTGGTATTCACTGTGTATTGGTAGGCTACTCTGCTACGCATATTTCCATTCATCGCCATGATCCACTTGATCTGGTCGTCATCCATCATGATTGGGTCCAAGGGTTCCTCTTTCTTGCCCTTATCCTTTTCTCCTTCCATATTTCCTCTTTCTGTCAGTGATTTCCCCCTTCCCCCATTCATGCAGGGAAGTTTAGTTGCCAAGCTCCATTGTCATTACACCTTTGTTATATAGAAGTATCCTAATAGAAGTATATAGTGATCGAATGTACCTTCCTCGCATTCCTCGTAAAAAATCTTGCTCCACTACACTATACAACTTCATTGTGTCGACTGTAAACTATGTTATAAATCCTGCCACAATACTGTCAAGCCAAAAATCTACTGCGCGGGTGAATTTGTTGTTCACCTGCTAAAGTTTCTCAATTTGTACTGGGGTCCAATCTAACTGTCAAATCTGGTTCCTTGCATGATTATCCTTGAACCTTAGTATCCACTCTTGCAATAGATGTGGAAAATCTTAGAAAAAGACTTCATGCAAATCAGTAAACACGTATTTCTCAAGATATTTGTGGGGTGTTACTCTAGGGTTTCTATTGTCTTTCTATGCAAACTCTATTTCTTATGTTCTTAACTATCTTTCGATCTCTACTTTTGTGGGATTCCATGGTCTCAACATCCTCTTATAATGGTTTATTGCTTTCTTCTTTTCTTTACTCTTTTCATGCTCAACCTATGTCATCTACTCAATCCTCTCTTGTTCCTACCACTGGAAACAAAACCATTTGTTGGTTACTTCTCTTCCTACTTTGTATGAGTTTGTATTGACCCAGTGTTCATGTCTTTTTGGGGTTCCCATAAAGCCTCTAAAACTATCGGCCCTCCTAGTAAATCAGAAGGAAACACAACACACAAAATGCGTTGTGCAGTCTCACCCGAGATAACTTTAATGGGTTGTTGTAAGACTCATGTGTTTGCAACCCAAGATTGAGTGCGAGATATGGGAACTATATATTGAACCATTATTATAACTGTAAATGCAATATACTGTCATTCACAAATAAGCAGGAAATATAAAAACTCATTCATTAAGCATGATAATAAATATTGAAGACAATAAAGATACACATGCATTCATCACATAACATAGATGTTACCATGGTTCACACCCTCTTGGGCTACGTCCACACAGATCTGGCTCTTGGCTCTTTTATTATGGTATTTCTGCATCTACAATGCCACATTCTTACAAGTCTTCTCAGTTGGGTAAGATCTATATGAGGAGAACTAGATCGCTCCAGGCTCCTTAGTTTGCGATCTAACCCTCAAGATCTACCCTCTTCCGTCTTCTCTAGCTCAACAACTTATAGAAAAATAGATCATATAGTAAAATATTACACCTCGGTTCGCTACAATAGTGCTTCTTACAATAATGACTTATCTCTATAAACTATGAACAACAATAACAATCAGAACCCCCTATGATACCTAGGCATCTATATTTATACATTTTTGGCTCTTCATCTATTACAATACATTACCAAAACCCTAACCCCAACGTCGTTAGGTATTCCATGCATGCACGTGCGTTGTTCTTCCTTCCAACTGTTGCTTTCCTTGGGGATGCGTTTTTTCCCAAAATCGCCTTGCTTTTTCACTTAAGCCTGCCTCCAATAAGGGGACAAGAGAAATTGATTGAAACTTTGATAAATTATTGGGATATAGAGGCCAAGGCCTTCAATTTTGATGGGAAACAATTGAGAATTAAGGTGGATGACATATATTTCATCACGGGATTGTATCATCAAGGTGACATGGTAAACCTCAAGGCCCAAGGGGTTGGGGGTGGGATGACAATATAGGAGTAAATCTCCACCTACTACATCGCAGATACACATAAAGTAGGGAGCCAACTCACTATTAAGGCAATTGAGAGCTTGAGTTTAAATATTATCGTGTTGGTTCTCACATGGATATCTGGATCAGCCTCGTTACAACATGTGTCAAGGCCAATTATGTTATATGATGTGGACTATTTGATACTTACAGTTTACGATTGGAGCACTTCGCTATTGGCCAACATGAAGATCCATCTTATCGACTACAAATTTGGAAGGATGAGAAACTTTGGGTTTGCATCTATCTTATATAGATTTTTCTTTGAGAGGGTTATAGCCCTTAGTCCTAGAGTAAAAGTTCCTCCACACAGTCTACATGATCAATCCATGACCCACTGGACCAAAGTGATGAGGCAGATGGGAGGTGGTAGGGTGCCAACCCCCTATAATGATGATTTTTTTCACTGGTGGTGACAAAAAATCATTATCATCGATGACTATCCCTATGATGGAATTGACTACTAAGGGGATCACAACATGCCATTACCACCAAGATCCACCTTTGGGGAGATTGGTATAAAATTTAATTTTTTGTTCTTTTTTATTTGATAAATGAAAAAAAAAAAAAAAATATTTTTGGTATGACATCATATATTAACATTTAAATGTCTTATGCAGATGTAGGTCCATGATGATCGAATGGATACCCATGACATCAACGTAGGGGGCGAGGGGAGGAGATGGCTGGAAGATAAGCATAGAAAATTCTTCAGAACGTGCAAGGCAACCTAGCACGTATGACGCATAGGATACCTATGATTCAGGTCAAGGACTTGCCTGAAGCTATGCAGAGGCAGGTTGTAGGTGTACCCCATGTGTGGGTGAGACTCTTTTCGTGTCTCTCTAACTTTATAGTATGCTACCATGATACGCACCCAGGAC
>JASDQU010103346.1:130349-174045 GCA_032191745.1 Picea mariana | reverse complement strand
ATTTGAGGGCTAAAAGCCCAATTTTGTACTATGATACCATATGTTTTGAACTTGATGAATGAAATAAAAGAACTTTTCGTCTTCGGCTTTACCTATATATTTTACAATGGATGAATGTATGAATGTAATTTTCCTTTACGTATTTATGTGACAAATGCCAATCTAAAACGTAATTATCATATGCATTGGATACTTGATTAGAACTTCTAGGGATATGATTATAAGTAATGAAATCAAAATATCATTCCAAAATTCATACCCAAAGGAATCGTCGGAGTAGCGTAGGATCCCTAACCCAATACCTACAATTCAACTGAGACACAAATGATTGGGATTCCATGAGAACCTCTAAATATCAAAAACCATGTAAAATGGCGTCGCGTAATAGCTCAATAATAGTGTTATACTTGACCACATTGTTCGTCGATGGCTCCAGACAAATGCCTCATGAAGACACAAGTTTTCCCTAGAGTGAATAGATAACCCAAGCAATGGAAGCTACATTATAATTATGACTATTGGCACCATCTGTGAATCCTAAGAACACCAATGATTTCATTGACATCTGCCAACTAAGGGGAAACTCAATAAGAAAACCGACGCTATAAAAGAACAAAACGATAAATATATACACTAAAATACAATACGATACAAAGCTCATGCTCGAGATGGAGGTCTCAAGAATAATACTTTTTTAGATAGAGCCCATTTATGGTCTCTTTCATCACATTCCCTTCATAATCCTCTAACTCATAGGCTACTTTTTTTAGGACATGTCTCATGATATAAGGACCATGCCACATGGTATTGATCTTTCCTACCCCCAGTGGTTCTTTAGTTTGGTTATAAAGAAGTACTAAGTCACCCTCAGCGTATTGTTGGGGAAATATATATTTATCATATTGAACCTTAGCACGTCATTTATTCACCTCAATGGCTAAGGAGGCATCTCGATGCTTCTCATAGAGTTTCTCCAAGTGTACAAGGCATTCTTCGAGATCAATCATGTTAGGTAAGATCTCGACTACTAACTTAAGAGAAGGAATTTCACACTCAATGGGGAGAACTAAGTCCACTCCATGAACCAATTTGAATGGTGAAAAACTAGTGGAAGTCTCTACTATGGTTCAATATTCCTAGAGAGCAGGGTACAACATTGCGTGCTAGTTAGATTTACTCTGCATGACAGATTTTTGCAAAATTTCTTTTAGATATTTAATCATGGCCTCCACTTGGCCATTTTCCTAGGAATAATATGACGATGAATGATCTTGCTTCAACCCCAGTTTTCATGCCAACTCTGTCATCATCATGTTCTAAAAGTGATTTCCATGGTCAGTGACAATATCCTTCATAATTCCAAACCGAGCTATAATTTTATTGAATACGAAGTGTGTTGTAGTCTCACCATTGGATTTAACTGTAGGCATGTCCTCATCCCACTTGGTGAAATAGTCCATGACCACGATAATGTGATGGTACCCCCTATTCAAGGCCAGGTTGCAATCCATGAAATTCACCCCCCACTTGGTGAATGGACCGATGGTAATGACTGGGTGAATATGGGTAGGGTGCGAGTGAATCTTACGAGTGAACACCTGGAAAGGGTAACACTTTTTTACCACTTCTATGCAATATTTAAAAATCGACGGCCAAAAATAACCAACTCGTAATATTTTTTGGGTTGTCGCAGGCCTAGATAAATGACCACCACACGCCCTATTGTGACAATCATTGTGTATGGATTCAACTTCTTCGTGAGTCAAACAACGACACATAATAGAATACACCCTTCCACAATACAAAGTGTCACCAATAATGAGGTAGTTTTTAGCTTGATGGTGTACACGTCATCGGTCGTCCCTCAAAATATGTCGGGGAAGCTTCATAGTTTGAAGATATATTAGAATCTCTCCATACCATGGGTCTAAAGATGAGATAAGGAAAATGTTCTCATCAGCAAATGAGTCATCGAAAATGGTATCCTCATCCCACCTAGGGAAGTATGACATTAATTATGCAAAGACAAGAAATTTATTAGATTTTGCGGAGACAAAATCGAGATCAAACTCCTGTAAAATCACAATCCATTTATTGTATTTCCCCCCTATGATACACCTTGTCAAGACATATTGAAATGGATTGATGTTAGCAACCATAGTAGTCTTGAGAAGTAATATATAATGGCGTAATATTTGAACTGCATGCACGGCTACTAAGGCTAGCTTCTCCACATGAGAATACTTAAGTTCGGGACTGATTAGATTTATACTAAGATAATAGATAATGTGCTCACGGATCTTGTCATCCTCTTGAAAAATAACCATACCAACAGTCCCTTCGGACACGACTATATAAAGTAGTAAATATCTATAATAGTCTAGAGGACTCAGCAGAGGTGCCGACAGTAGGGATTTCTTAAGGGAATCAAAGGACTCATGGGCTCACTCATCCCATATAAACGGAGTGTCCTTTTTCAAGGGACACATGAAAACATGATTAGAAACTATAAATCCACTGCTTAGAAACTATAAATCCCAAAAGGCGATCTGACCTGACGCAACAAATGAATTTACGAGGGTTTAATCGAATATGATAATGAATAAATCTTTCAAACACTAGAGGAATATGGGCCAGATGATCCACCCTATTGTGAGAGTGAGAAACGAGGTCATCTGGATAATCCTTGACTATATGTTTGAGATCATGGAAAGTGAAGGTCATAACCTTCTAAAAAGTCTCTCTAGTGTTTTTAACACTGAAAGGAATATTTTGGTATGCAAACGTAATCCAAGGACAAATGAATGTCATCTTATGTTAATCCTCGGGTTTAATTTGTATTTGATTGTAGCCTGAAAATCCATCCATAAAAGAAAACATTTCACTCCCTACACACTCACCAATAATCTCGTCAATAAATAACGTAGGGAAATTATCTTTAGGACAAGATTTATTCATATCCCTAGAATACATACACACTTTCATGGTTCCTTTCTTGGATACCCATTCAATCAAGGGAACTGGGTAGATGAATCCATCATTAAGTAGCTTCTCCACCTCTTGCTTAATGTCGGGGGCCTTCCTGGGATTCAAAACTCTAAGCCTGTGTCAAAATTCCTTAGCATTTGGATAAGTCTTGATTTCATGTTCGACAATACTAGGGTCTATTCCTGGAATTTCTTCATATTACCAAGAAAATGCATCTTGTAATTCCTTAAAAATATTGGTGTAATTATGAATTTCTTCAGGAAATCAATTTGCATCGATATAAACTTTCTCAACCTTGTCACGGGTTTGAGAGATATTGATCAAAACGGTAGGAGAGATATTTTCCATGTTCCCTTAGACATATATGTCATGCTTATCCAATGGGACTGTGGTGTGACCAACAATATCGCTCATGGTGGACCTGAACTCATCCCATTTGATCCTTTCAATCTATGGGAGAAAATAAGATCTGTGGTGAAGATCCTCCCAAGGCCTTTCAAGACTAGTCATGGCCTCTAATATTTCTTCGTTTGAAGGTAAATTACTGTCAAGGCAATCATGTGAACTGGATGATTTTACAGATAATATGGGCTCTTGAACAAGATCCACCTCTTTCGTCTGTGAAGAGGGAGGGTCCAGGTCTACAATGAATTCCAAGATAGCCTGATATGTAGTCTCAACTGTAGACAATGGAATTTCCATTTTGATGTGTGGGTGACCTTCATATGATGTAGCTGGAAAAGCTAGAGTCCATGGGTCATAGAAATATGAAGTGTGAAATGAGACAAAACTCAATGATGATGAGGATTCATTAGAAATGAAATTATTATACTATATTGGCACTAAGAAATTAAAAGTTCCCATCAAGGAAGGATACATTCTGACACCAATGTTCTCAGTTTCCTTCTAAGAATACTCGACAATGGGGACCGAGGGTCCCACCGATGCAGAGGAACTAGAGCACA
This sequence comes from Picea mariana, assembly GCA_032191745.1. Taxonomy (NCBI): domain Eukaryota; kingdom Viridiplantae; phylum Streptophyta; class Pinopsida; order Pinales; family Pinaceae; genus Picea; species Picea mariana. The sequence goes on along the minus strand of JASDQU010103346.1, from coordinate 170,092 downwards.
AGAAAGATAATTGGTCAATCATCACAATAGTCCCTTCATGAGAAAAGCATAAAACATGAAACATCGATGACACGACAACTTTCATAATGTAAATCCAATTATGCCCAAATAAAATATATAGTCAAGGGTTTCATCAACCACCTTGACCTTGACCTCCACGGTTTTACCGCCTAACTAGACCTGAAAAGTAGGGAGGATACCACAGGATCTGAACAAATTCCCATCAAATGCAGTTAACATAGTCATAGACTGAGAAAGATGGAGATATCCAATGGATTTCCAACAAGATAGAGACATCACAGACGATGAAGAACCTTCATCAACGACAATACACTTAACATTTATATTCATACATTCCACATGGATTTGAAAATACACATGGTAAGGTAAGTGAGGTTGGAAATTTGCGACATCAAACTTGATAACTTTCGAGCAACTTGATTCAAGAGCCCCCAACACAAATAAAAACAAATTCCTCTGTGTTGGACATGTCTGGAGTACCTCCAAATCTGACATAGCATGTGATGTTTGGCCCAAATATTCGACAATCGAGTAATTCTAGGCAGATTTGGCATTAGGATTATGAGCAGAGCGCTTAAGAAATCCTTTCGGAATGTGAGGCATAGGTTCAGGCTTATCGATATGCAAAAGTGTTTTCGAAGGGGGGGGCTCTATACCCAAAGTAGGTTGTTGAGATACATAATCACGAGTCATAGTGGCTACAGTAATCTCAGATTGAACCATATTCACACATTAATGGCCACCATCATGTGCCGAGAGATTTTGACCTCCACCCAATGCATTTCCAGTGTTCAAGATTCCTAAGGACTTATTTTGATTATGTGGAAACATATTAATTAACACAGTAGGTTGTTGCACAATAAGCCTTGAATATTCCTCTATATTAGGGCATAAATGGATAAGGTGATCCTCTTTACACAACTTACATGGAAACTTCACCTTCTACTTTTCCTTCTTTCCCTCGCCACTATTGTTACAAGACTTGTCATTATTCCAATTTTCCTTGATCTTATTATTGTTTTTATTATTCCCAACCTTGCAGTTATTATTTTTACCTTTCCTCTTATTCCTTCCTGGTTGTTGGTTACCCTTCGAGTTCATCGACTGTATAGAATTTACTTCTGACAACTAGGTGGGAGAGGACGAAGTTGTAGCTCGTCTCATTGCAGAATGGTTGAGAGAAAAAAACATTGATCTAATTTTTCACCTGGTCTGTGAATTTGTCATTTGTTGAGCCTATAATTCCATCGACACATGGCCTAGGCTTTTTTCTTGGATCGTTACTCGACCGTGGTGCATCAGGAATAATTTCATAGAGTATCCAAGTTTGATCATATAAAAGATCTAATTGTTGGGCTTTAAATATGGCCTCTTCTTCAGTCGTTGCCCTAGATGTAGAAATATCCTTTGAAATATATGGAAGTAGGGACTTAAGGAACCACTCCAATAGAAATTATGGAGGAATGTTATCTTTAATAAACCACTTTATTGTACTCCACTCTTGAATGTGATCCGAGATGTGGGTGTCTTTATCCTGACGAAAGTTCGATACAAGCTCGGTATCGGTGTCGTAACGAACCAACAGTTGAAAGTGGTTGAGAAAAACTAAGGCCAAATCATGGAAATTTTGGTATGTACCCTCTGGTAACTTGATGTACAATTTTGCAACAACCCCCGTAAGGGTGCATTGAAACAGTATCAAACAGACCGAGTCATAATTAAGAGAGTTAGACAAGAAACATAAGTGAAAATTAGTAACATGATCACCTGGATCCTCACCACTCTTACCCCTGAATTTTGGAATGCCTGAGGGAAGCTTGGTAGGAACTGAGAGCCATGTCGGATCATGACACATGGGATCATTCATTAATTTCGAGCCTTGGTTTCGGTGTGTGATACCAGCGTGGTCAAAAAAGGGAGCCTTTGTTTTGGCGTGTGATACCATGCTCCTAGGAAATAATTATTTTGAGAGACTGTGCGTCGAGGAGGATTCTGGTAGACACCTTGGCTCTACTCATAGGATAATATCCCCCTCCTAACTAGTTCATGAAAGTTTGTAAAGGCATCATCACTTATGGGACCGCTTGCAAGGAAAAAGTGAAATGATACGGATTACCCATGTGAATTCAAGTAACCGATGATGAGGGAGTTGTGGGGGATCCACTAACCATAGTGGAGGTTGGATTCAAATTACTTCCTAACACACTCATACTTGAATCAATAATCATATTTGAATCAATACTCATGATGGGATGGTCGTGATCCTAAGAGGTGGAGATGTACGTATCACATTTATTAATTCTATGCCTTTTAGGAGACGGTTTTAGTATCAGAACAAATTGTGGTAGTTCATTCAAGAGCCAATGAGACCGGCGAGGAGGATGTCCTCACTCCAAGATGACTCAAAACTAATGACACAAAGAAAAATACTTAGGCCAACTAATATACAAAGAGCACACTCCCTGTTTTCACTGAAAAATCGTCTGCAACATTACATGCAAATCGTTAAGGAAACACATTAATGCCAATAGAAATTAGTCCACCTACAACACTAAAATGCATTCAAAAGGCAAATATCTATACAAATTGGGTCAGAAATTGAGATGTGCAGATTCACCAAAGGAAGAGCACGTAGAGTTTGCAGTATGTGCGGGCCAACATAGCCCTCAGAGCACACAATGCGCCAAGTGCGTGACTATGTATGAGAAAATCCATGCACTTCTATGAACGATGCATTTATGGATCTTGTCAGCCCCTCAACTACTTATGGACCAACCCACAACACGATTTGACCCTCATGTCTGAGAGAAATCCAAATGGGAGGTTGGTCAAGGACTAGAGGGTGCCTAAAAGGCCCCTTGTTCACACTATGAACCAATTACAATTTGCCATGTATGAATTCTATAAATAAGAGCCATGGGTGCACTAAGAAACCAAGGTCTTCATAGTATTGTTATGCTACAAGAATTCTCACTTGAGAATCCTCTTTTCTCTTTAGAGCCTTCAAGCACCATTGCAATAGTCCATTCCAATCACCTCTTGAGGGAATAGGCATTGTTGTTCTTCTCCATTTGCCATTTATTCCATTGTATGAATATCTCTCCATTAGGTAACTCAAGATCCCTCCCAGGGATGAAGAAGGGACTCATAAGTCCCTATTTTTCTCTACGGTGTTTTTCCTACTAATCTATTGATCCATTGGTAGCATTATGTTGGTCATTGTTTGATTTTCATGGTTCTAAGTTTCTCATTCTTTCTAATATTTATTTCTTAGTTGTTTTAGTTTATTTCTTTGTTTATACATGTGTTTGGATTGTTGAAACCACTCAGAAACTTTTGTCTTGTCTAGAAATCTCATCTATGCATGCAAGTGTTGTTGTTTTTCTCACCCAAGTGACAAAACCAACACAACACTCCTAAATAAAACTAGAGGCCAATGCATGCAAACAAGAGAGGGTGGTTGAAAAGGGACCTCCCAAACTAAAGAATGTATGTCTCTCCCATGAGGGGATTGAGACTTCTGAACAATAGAGTGGACGTAACATAAGTATTTATAAGTACCCTCATGGGATTCACAACACAGTCGGTCAAACCCCTCTGAAGAGAAAATACTCTATAAAATCTGTGTGTTTTTTTATCCCTATATGACTCATGGTACCTGCAGAATAACCCGTGCAAGTAACTTGTGTGGATACCTAGGATAGGAAACTAAGGGCACTGTAGTATAACCAATGCTTGGGCTAACAAGTGTATTTTAGGTCTGTCGTATGTTCAGGTAGCTAAGCTTGAAGCTCAAGAAGCACCAAGGTACCCTAAGAACCCCCAGATATGAATAGAACCCCAAATATATCTCTGATGCTAGGAAGATACTAGAGGGTTATATATGCAACCAAATTTGCGCAACCTCGTTCTTAACTCTTGTTTTAGTGGAGTCTCTCGAGAACACCAATTATACAATGGATTTCTCCACTCCATGGACAAACACCTATGTTGAGTTTTTTATTCTTGGAGAAGTTTACTCACAAAATCTTATTTCAAGGCCCTAAATCATAAACTTGTTTGTGTACCCTAATTACTGAGCATTAATTTTAGTGGATTTTTTTCTTACTCAAGAGGTATGGTCATGAAACTAATGGTGTTATGACTCAGGATATGAAAGAAGCACATGTAAAAAAACTGCTAAGTGCTAATCTTGTTTTTCGAAAGAAATGGTATGCTTATAAATTATGTGCATAAGATGCAGTCTCTTTCAATTTCAATGACAATGAAATATTTCCTAAAATTCCAATACTAGTGAAGTCTAGAAAAAAGTGCAAATGCTTCGAATGAAATGCGATTTTTTTTGTATTTTCAATATAGGAAAATTAAAATGAAAAAAAAACATTTTTTTTTGTATTTTCAATATAAAGGAATGAAAATGTGAAATTGAACTAATAATCTCTCAGACAGACCCTACTGCAAGAAAATGAATAAAATCCAAGCAGGACACCAATAAGCTACTATTCATACCTAAATGCAAGGACCAAAAATGAGAAAAATAACAAGGAACAAGTTTTCCAAAAAATTAACAATAACACAGCTTCCTATCACTCTGCAAGCACTCAAGAGACATAACAGAGACCCAATAAGACTCAAAAACACTCATAACCCACCCAACAAACACCAAATTGAGCCTAGAAGGCCTAGAAAAATATTTACATGATTTTTTTGGGAACATAAGCGTATGTACGCACCCTAGACATAGACAACCCGCGTTCAGGGAAAACCTATGTATGTCAAGAAAAAAACAGACTAGGTAAGAATTAAGCCAAGAAACTCAGATACACAACAATGTAGATGTTGTTAAAATAAAGGAGACACAAAAACTTAGGTAAACAAAGAGCAATCAAAGAGAAATATCACCAACTAACCCAAAAAAGGACACTCCCCAGTGGAGTTTCCAATTTTGTTATGAGGAATAAATATTTATGGTTTGGGGTAGGACCATAACAGATAGAACGACACCAAGAAATCAACTCAAATATCAAGTATGCTAGATAAATGAAAATGCCAACAAAATAAAGGCTAGAATCCTACCTCCTGTGGACATTGATAGGATACCATCGTTGACCTCACAATCCAATGCCTGATACCTACAACTTGCCCTCAAAATCCAAAATACAGAAGCATATGGAAAATGTATGAAATGTTAGCATATAAAATAGCATAATCCATTACCATGTATAGAAAATTTACCCATGGAAAATAATAGAAACATTTGCAACATATAATTGGACAAGAAAAGAGTATTTCTATTAATAGAATCAACAAGAGTGCATAGGTGACAAACTCCTATATCAACAACTCTTTGAAACTTAGAAACTAAACCCCTCCACTTGGGCATTCACCACTTCAATCCTCCACAAGGGAAGCTCACAAGTGCTAGGAGTAATTGGATTCCTCATTGTTGGCCCTTGACCAAGTTTTGAGGAACACTTGGTCATATTTGACCATTTTTGGGACTTCGACAACCTGTCAAAGATGGAACGCAAGGCGAAGCGGAGATCATGGAAGCTAGACCCCCTTTTGGGTCCTTTTTGGGTTTTTGGGGATAATGTAATGGGAAATGGATGTCGGCCTGTGGGTTTACCCACGCTTAGGCCCACTGTTGTAATGTATAAATAGAAGTCTAGGATATGTAAGAAAACACAATTTGATCTATGGGATTAGGAAGGGCTTAGTGCTAGAGTCGATCTATGTGATTAACTTGCAGAGTTGAGTGCAAGTATTGTAAGTGTTGAGTGCATGGATTGTAAGAAGGTTTTATGCTTAGAGCTACTCGGGGAAGGAGGATCTAGCGAGTTGCACAAATCTCCCATCCTGCACAGAGTAGGTTTTGAGGCTCTGTTCTTGTAACTGATTGGTCAACAATAATAGAGAAGAAGAGTTGGTGGACGTAGCCCCAGGGTGGGGGTGAACCACGTAAATATGTGTGTCATGCTTTGTGTTGTTACTTTCATGTGTTTTCCCTCTCTTACTAAGTGTTATGACATGTTTAGATAGATTTACTTATGCCTTGCGATTATTAGATGCATATAGATGATAGATTTGATGTGTATGAAGTTGCTTGGTGCTTGATCTTCCGAATCTAATCTGTCTTGTTGTGGCTAAGTGATGAAATAATTTAGATCTAAGTAAATACTGCGATGCTTTGTGATTTCTGCGAAGTGTAATAAGGAATATATATTAGGGAATAACTGATGCTAAGTGCATTGTAAGCAATATAATCACAGATCTGTGTCCCAGCTAAGGTTGCAGACACCTGAGTCTTGCAACCACCCCTGCCTCTACCTTGGGTGAGACTTCATCTGCTTCGCAGGTGTTTCCGAAAGGGCCAGTAGTTAGGGTTTTTTTGGTGCACTGTTGTAGTATTGAACCTCAGGTCTTCTCTTGTGCCAACAAATGGTTCTGTTGCCAGGACTTGAAACTATGATTGTTGGGAACTAAGGAAGTAGAACCTTTGTGCAAAGATTCATCCTGAAACTATGGAAGCTCTATGTGTGTATCTATACCTTAGTGCGCAGTAATCCACTTGATCTAAAAAGCTCTGTGCTAAAGAAGGAAGGACAGATATGCAGAAAAGAAGAAAGATTTGAATGCTTTGTTCTCTAAGAAAGGTAAAAATAGAAGTTTCAGAGGAAAAGAATTCAAATCTATAGAAAGAGGTAAGATCTGTAAGCTCTGTAGTCTAACAAAGGTAAGAATAGTTAAAAGTTTTAGATCTGGAAGATTTGTGCTCAATAAGTGGAAATTTTTGTTTCTAAAGCATGAATTTAGGTATGCTTGATAGATTTTGTCCTAGCTTGAAAACTAGGGCATTGTTAGATGAAAGAACGTTTGATATGAATAGATCTGATAAGAATAATGAAAGATATGTTATACCTATGCATAGAAAGAATGTTTGGACTAATGAGTGGATGTAGGCTAGCCATTATGATCCTAGCGCATAGTACAGGAAAAGTTGGGGATTATTGAAGAGAAAGACAGGATTTACTCTTTGTTACAGTTGCAGAAGACCAGGACATCTTGCTAAGGAATGCCCTGGGAGAAAACCTAGTTGCCTATGTTGTAAGACTATGGACCATGAAGTACTGGATTTCCCTAGAATGATTTCTAGACTTGAAAAGATGAATATGGAGAAAGCAAACCTTGAAGGATATCAAGAGACTAATATTATAGAATAACCCCAGAAAGAATCAAAGATTATGTTACTGAAAATGAAAGAAACCCTGAATGAACATAAAGATGCTAGTTTGTCAGAGATGTTCAAAGAAAAGGAGAAAATAGAAGTAAGAATAGGAGACTTCGACATTGATTGTGCTCTGTATGAGGAAACATAGATGAACATTATGACAGAAAACACTTGGGAAACCCTAGGAAGGCCTGTTATTGTTTCTTCACTAGGAAAAATAGGGTTGTTTAAAGGAAAAATGGTAACCCTATGTGGCAGGATTACCTAGATAGCTATGAGTACCCATGGCGCTTTGACAAAGGAAGAATTCGAAGTTATTAAATTTATTGAGGACCATGCCCCATTTCCATATTTGTTAGGCGAGATCTAGATTGAAAAAGACCAGATCCAGAGAAAAGAAGAAAAGGAATCCCTAGAACAGAAGAAGCAAGAACTCATGGAATTTATGACTAGAAGGATCGCCTAACTGATGGAAGAACAAGAGAATAGATCTAAGCTATTGGACACCAGGGACTTGGAAGTTGAAGCTATAAGAGAATTAGAGGAACCACAGAAGACTAAAATACATAATCCATATGTTGAAGGATTATTACCCTTCGATCTGAAGAAAGAATCCCAGTAATGCGAAGTGACTATGTCGAGAGAAGATAGGAATCAAAACGGGAAAAGACAGACAGAGTTGAAGAATACTGGGAAGAAGGCTAGAAAATTGAGTAATAAAAAGGAAAAGATTGAAAAATTACAAGAGATCCCAAGTAGGACACTACAGAAGGAAAAATCATAGGAATTGAACTTCGTCGAGATATCATAACAACGACATATGGAACTTCACCGTGGTGAAGAAATCTAGCCATTGGATCGATATACCCATTCGACTTCCACCTCGAATGGACAGAAAAACATTAAAGGATCACCGCCAGACCATTGGACCTCACCATAATAGACAGATCAACGATAATGGAAGCTTCATACACATTGCAAGTAGACCGTTGACAAATTTCCTATTTAGTTCATCGCACTATGCCCGAAGAACACTTTTACCAACTGAAAATTTGAAGCCCGCAAAACTAGTGATTGTATACAGTGATCATTGCAAGCAGATTGTTCATCCTAGTGCAGTATATAATATCATCGTGACCCTGATTATCTTTTCCGAGTGTGTATGTCCGACGAGCTCACCGCAGTTGAGTAATCCATCACAGAGGTCCTTCTCAATTTAATGACTGGGAGAGTCATGTCGGAAAGAGGAATGTCCACCGAAGTCCAAGCATCATCGATGAGAGGAGTGCAAGCCTCCCTGTTGACTGCTCAAGAAGGAACATCTCAAGCCGGCGTAGAGAGGAGAACCAAGAATAAATATGACATAGCCAACATGAAGTTAGTGCCATCCATCCTACCAGCTTACATACCCCCTCTGAGATGTGCGATTAATAGGGATAGTGTCCCTAGAGACTTTGAATACACCCTATTCACTGCATATCTATCGAAAGGAATGTGCGCAATTCACACAGAATAAGATAAGCTTGCAGCATTGAAATTTAGTGAATTCAACCTTGGCGACCGGAAAGTTTACAGCATGCTCGCCTTGCAAAAGTATCTAACCAGGACTAAAGGAAATAATTCCAAGATCGTCCTTCAATCATGGACCTAGAACCTCGTGCAGTCCACATTGCTCAATGTGATGAAGATTCCACACTTCGTATGCCATCAAGAGGTAAATGCATGTGTAAAGTTACTGTTGTAAAGATATCATGGAGGATACCTATGGCTAAACCGACGCATCACTGTGGATCCAACCCTGAACAACCAAATCACAGGGCTCAACATGAAAGGCCCTGACCCATAGGATTTCTACCCTAGAAAGACCTTCGACCGAGCATTAGCGTAGAGAATCAAAGAAACCTGTGGCAATGTCGAGAAGGGTACACGAGGCTACAAGGTAGCCTCTATCCAGAATGACACAATGCGCCTTGCCTGTCAGCTGATCGCGAGCAAGTTAGTTCTTAATAATAGACCAAATCAAGTGACTAAATTCATGGTCGACCTCACAGGGAAGTGCGCAGAGGGATTGCAGATGAACTAGGCACAATACCTTGTCAATCAACAAGATATTGATTGCAGAGAAGCACAATACCAAGGGTGCGACTTCCACTTTAGTTGGCTTCTCATACTAATCTCTTTCATTGCATGGGAGCTACCAGAAAGTGCCACTTTCCTGGATATAGAACCCTTTGAATCACTGGCTGTGAAGTTCTATAAGCTATGGTATTCCAACGACATGACCAAACAGTGGCAGTGCAATGCCATCTTCCACACCTACTACAACCAGCTGAAGATCACAATCCAGTCTACATCATGCATCACCCAAAACACACTTTACAGGTTTAGACCCTTGATAAAGTTTAGCGTGGACCACCACTTCACCTACATTACAACGCACACCAATGAGCATAAACAACAGCTCTAGTCATATTACAAGTTGACAGAAGATGACTTGGAGGATATCACCAAGGAATGGTCGGCAGACCTCCTTGTTTCAGCGAACCCCATAGAGATGTTCAATGTGGATAGCCCTGAAAATATGTGAGACACACCTGGACCAAGTAAAACGAAGAAAAATGACGAAGTGCATGATGTCCATAGCACATCGATGAAGACAACTTTGACCTCACCTAAGCAGGGAGATGATGGTGGAGAATTAGGTGGCACGGAAGTTGAGAAAAACAAAGGCAAAGTTACTCTTCCTAGCGAGGAAGAGGATGCATCTAAGAAAAGGAAGGTTACCCTACCAAATCCTTCATCCTGAAAGAAAGCCAGAGCCACCAGGACTACGTTTAAGACTACCCTAACCTCAGATGACTTAGACTTCTTAGTTGTTGCGTTGAATGATGCTTCATTGGAGATCACAGAAAAGAAAGAAGCGAAGCAGGAGGAGGTATTCATCTGGATCAAGGGCGAACTTCGAGAAGTGCAGTAGGCACTACAGTCCAGCCACACAACTTCTATCACACCCTCGACAAGTTGAACAGAAGAACCAAGAAATGAGCCAACCCAACTACACCAAATCGCTAATAGAGTTGAAGCTCACCTTCGACGAGCTCAGGAAGAGACAACGCAAGCTACCCAAGCTTTGGTGTAGGCACAAAAAGATATGCTATAACAACGTAGTAATGCAAAACAAGAAAAATTACCTCTTCAAGCAAAGTGGGAAGAAGAGAAAGAAGCACTATAGCAAGGCAGCGAATAGTTGCTCGCAAAGCAACTTGAAGTACAGGAACAGGTTCACAAAGCACTTCGCTCTGTGAAAGTCATCGAAGTCTAGATAGAAGAACAAGTTCCACAGCAAGTGGCACAACTGGAAGGAGTGATCCAGCAACTTCAACAATGCATCGTCGACCTGGAACTTTGCACTGTGCTTGAGACACCTCAAGAAATAAGATATCTAAGGAAGGCCACTGCCCAAAGCGCAGTTGACCGATTGAAATCCTTTTCCTTAGAATACAAGAAATTGATCTCCAAAAACACCCAGACGTATGAAAACCTCACAAAAAATCCAGATTTACAGGCATTAGAGTCACAACTCCAACACACATAGCAGTAGGAAGACATGTTACAAATGTAGCTAAAGGCCTTGTCACCAGTTGAGAGAATGAAGAGGTTTCTCGAGCAATGTACGACTCAGCAGCAAGTACGCACACTCCAGAATAAAGTAATGGAAGTCTCTCAACGACTTCAACTAGTGCAAGAAAAGGCATGCCAACTGTTGTTCCAGAGTTTGTGTTTTAAGGCTATAAAACACACCGTCTAGGCATCCAAAATTTGATAATACTTTTAAAACAATGAAACAAAGAAAAATAGATTAGATTCAGTTCCTCAACTGTCTCTGTCTTTCTTGCCTTTGTTCCTGGATGGTTATATCGCGTTCAATCGCTACCCACGATCGTTCTAACTCGGTTCTATTTGTTGCAGTTTGTAAGATGATGTTAAATAGGTTCAATGCTATGCTGGTTTGATCTTGTAAGCCGGGTTCTATGTTTGGTTGTCTTCCATTAGGGACTGTCATGGGTGATTGATGTTTTTATATTTTCATAAAAGGGGTTTTTATAAATTTGTTACTTCAGACATTCAGGTAAGATATTGATAAAACAACTTTAAAACTTAAACATGAAAATAAAGACACAAGCAAGGCCGTTTCCTGGTTCAGTGACAATTATGAAATTGTTAACAATGAAACATAACACAGAGAAATATAAGGCTTTAATCTGGGAAGAATCTTATATTTCCATTACAATAAAGAAAGGAACATAGGTTTTCTAACAAAAGAAAATATTAAGGAACAGAAGGTTACAGGTCTTAAAATTATTGAAATAATTCCAGAGGAAAAACTGTAACGCATTCAACATCCAAACCAAACTGGTACTATAAACAACAATTTGCATATAATTCCAAATTGATTCACTTGCTAGAAATGCACATTAAGAAGAAAATTTAACAAATGAAACTAGAGAGAGACAGAAACATAGTCACTGAATGACAACATCCAGAATCTTGTTGTGAATGATATTCTGATAAACTTTAAAGCTGGTCGTACAAAATTGTCTTTTTTCCCAAAATTTCTGAAGCCTTGTTTCAGCCTCACGAAATTATATTTATACATTTATGTCCAAAATTTCCGTTGGTAACTAACCAACTCCCTAATATTTCGGTTGCAATAGACTAATGTCAAGCGTTTATATTTTATTACAAAATACTAAAAATAGAAATATTTATAAGTTTTAACTCTGAGTAGAAAAACTTTCTTTATCTGCTTCATTTACTTGAACATGTTTTTCTAAAAAGTTCACCAAAGCCTTAGGAGCCTCAGGTATCTCGTTAGCTTCAAAGGAGAAGAAGCTTCTTTGTAATTCTGGCAACTGGTTTTCAATTGCTTTCTTTGTAGATTTAACTTTTTCCAGTTTTGAACTGGAAGTTATCATTAGCTTCTCGATTTCGGCCATATTGACTACTTTGATGTTTGAAATTTCATCTTTTTTCTCCTCCAGTTCCTCTTTTGCTTTTAGTTGATACTTGTTAATGTCAATCTCTCCCAATGAATTGGAGAATCCATCTGTCCCGATAGGTGTTGATTCTTTTTCAATGGAATCAAAAATATTTTGGCAATCTTCATTAACATTTTTTGTGATCTTTTTATAACCTTCCAAGTTGGTTTCCCAAACTTTAATCATTGCATCTCCTTTTAGTTGCTCTGACATAGACAACTTCTGTGATCCTTCGATTTCCTCTTTCTGTAAAGCAATGAGTATCTTTTGGAAAGAATTTCTTACCGCTTTAGCTTCTGTTTCTTTTATCATGGCCTCATCCAAGGATCTTTTAGATTCATGAAAATAACTCTGGATGGTTTCCAGATTGCCAAATACCTTTTGTTGTTCTTTCTGGATATTATCATATATCTCAGCTTCTTTAATATTGAAATGATCTATTCCAATCACTTGGTTAGTAATTGAAATGATCTTGTCTTGCAGCAATTTATTCTCATTGCCCAGTGCCTAGACTTGTTCTTGGGTATTTTGAATCATATTCTTTGCTTCAGTTAAATTTTCATTTAACTTCTGAATTTCCTGTATATCTTTGAGCCTTGCTTGCTCAATACCTGTTTGTATACCCCATTCAATCAATTTTTCATTTTCTTTCTGTTTGTCCTGTAGCTGAGTAATTTCCTGATCTTTCTGCTCCATCATGGTGATTAAATTGCCTATAGAATACATATTTGCCGATGCTACGGCCCCCAAAGTCCCTGCTAGTTCTGTAGCAAATTCAGTTTCTTTAAGCTTTTTTCCATCAATAATAATTTTGTGTTTTTTAACTGTCTTTTTACCTACAGAATGTAACTCCTTTTTCAACACAGCTTTCCTTTTCTTGCTGAAAAAATAATCTGATGATGGTATTTCATCTCTGCTAATTTGTTCTAAATCACTTGCGTACAGAGCTCCCTCATGAGGATTACCGAAAGTAGCTTGTAGTGGGGTTAATACTGTTATGGGACTCCCAAGTTCCCTTGAACTTGTTCCCCCAACTGTTTCTGGAATATCATCGAAGTGTATGGGATTTGTTTCTGCTCCTTTCCCTTTTTCTGTTTATGTCTCTTTGCTCTGGGAACTTTCTGTGTTCTGAGGAGGGATCTCAGAACCTTTCGATTTTCCTTTGTCACCTGTATCATATTGAATAATAGTTTCTAAACCAGGAGGAATGGTTTCTATTTCTAGCTCTGATGTTGACACTTCTCCCTGTAAAATCTTTGGTAAACACTGTCTCCTATTTCTTTGGAAAGATGCAAACCCCACCTATGCATCAGGTGACAAGGTTTGCACCCTGCTCTGAACTTCTTCATAGGATTTAGCATTTCTGAAAATATCATCATAAAAAGAGTCTTCATGTTCATATGCTTTCAATCCACACTGTGCAACATGCCGATTTATAAATTGATATGGATCATGCTTCCTGTGTTCTATATCTACTAATTTTATTTCATTCAATGATTCTGCTTCTGCCTTGGAATGGCCGAATTTTAACAAAGCAAATTTTCCTAGATAAATAGGAAAAAACGGCCATGACTTCTTCTGTTGAGCCTTTAATTCAAGTCCAATACCACCATTTACCAACTGATATGCTACCTCTCTGCAAATTAACCTATCTGGGAGTATTTTTGGAAGTGCATGTGGTGGGATAGAACATCCATAAACCCTAACATATGAGAAATGCTCTTCGATAAACCAATCAGCAACTGTCTTAAGATTTTCTAAAATGGTATGTGAAATTCGAGGAGGTTCACATCCAAAGAACATTCTGTGTAGAGGAATTATAATATAATGACATACCTCATAAAAATTATCTTTGGCATTGTCTTCCCACAGAGCCGAATGATACTTATGGACAGGCTCTGTACATAAAGGGTCCCAACTCCAGTTCATCAATGGGAACGGAGTCTTAAAGCAAACTGCATCCATTATATAAGCCGACATATAAAAGGCTACTGGTTGTCCCTTTTCTCTAGCTGTTTTGTAGTTTATAACTTCTGAGGCAATGTTATCTGATAATATTTTATGCCAATTGAAACTCCGTCCTTCTGAAACCTCTTCTAAGAATGGTGTCCAGTCTGCATAGAAATGAAAAGGATCTTTTCTACCAAAGAGTCTACATAACATCATTCCTACATACACCATGTATTCATTTAATGAAGCAGTGGCATATACCCCACGTGCATCGGCCTTGAATTTGTTCTCATCTCTTGACCATCCTTTTATCATATCAGAATATACTTGGCCACTTTCCACACACTCTTTTTGTTGAAAAGCAGCTACAAATTCTTTATTAAAAATGTGCCTATAGTTCGGAGATAGCTTATACATTACTTGTATATGTTCAGGCCTGAATGAGTCGATGATAGCTCCTTGTTGGTTTAGGATAGTTCTTGTCAGAATGTCCACCTTATCCAGTGCCCAGACAATCATATCTGTATATGAAACCAATCTCGGACGTGCTGCAACCTTATGAAGACCTGATTCGGTGATGTCTCGGAGATGGTTGTCTGTGCCATCGTCAGAATATGAAAGTTCATTCTCCATTTTCTTTGCAATTGCAGCCCATGATTTAAGATTGTGAACTACTCCAGCTACGGAAGTGTCCGAAACGATGTCACCGTCCGGCTGTTCTTCGGTTTTATTTGAAACTTTTTTAGGTGCCATGATTGTATGTTCGCCAGCTCTGTGCTCAGTACCTCAGCAGCAAGATTTCAGAGCAAGCAAAACCGCCAATTATGGAATAGCCCAAGAGAGGAGGAAAACTTTGTATTCGCTTGAATGCCTGTAACAGAGAGGAATTCAATTTCAAAATAATGCAAACGTTTCAATAATTATTTTGAATATATCATAAAAATCCTCGAGATTTGTTCATATGTTACGAAATAAATGCAAAAGATATTCCCGATAATCTGCATTTAATGTTTGTACCTTAGTTCTTGCGATATTTTTGAATATGATAGAAACTTACCAAATCAATAATTATCTCATTAATGATTCATTTATTAAAAGTTTTAAACCTTAACCTTTGCTTTGAAGAGTGGTTAATTAATGTTAACCTTGGTTTAAGATCGAAAACACTTCCATCGGAGTTTCGGGACTTGCGATGTCAAGAGAATAAGTTATCGTGAACCTCGATCGCCGAAATTGCGATGTATTAATTTAGTTTAAAGCTCATTTTTATTTTAATTAATCTGGTTTAGCTTTTCGTGATTTCGTTAATCAAGAAATCGGAAATCGGGATTTCGCGGATCGGGGAATCGAGATATTTGACGATATGAAACTTACTGTTCGCAGAATCACGAATTGCGATTTCCCGATGGGATTATTATTCTTAATCATACTTAACCTTAATTAAATGGACTTTAAACCTTACTTAAGAATTAATTAAAATCGCGGATCGGAAAATCGGGAAATATGATGTTAAGTTTATTTATTCTGCGAAATCGCGAATCGCGATTTCCCGAGTTGACTAATTTAACGTTTTAAAACTTCCTTTAATATGTGATTTAAGTAAATGATGAATTCATCAAGGATTAATGTATCGGGAAATCGGGGATCGGGGATTCGCGATTTGATTTGTATTGAAAATTGTTGTTTCAAAACAGCGAATCCCGATATCCCGATATAAAATTTAGCCTTTCTTAAAGATTTATCGTTAAAGTTCGTTTGCAATATAATTCGAAAAAGTGTTTGAAACATATGTTCGTTTGGATTTTGACCATTCTTTCCAAATTTGGATCACAAAGACATTTCTAATTTTTCGTATGAGAAATATTTTTTATCTTTAAAAAAAAAAAAAAAAATTGAGTTCTGTTTCAACACCAACTGTTCACTGAACTTGAAATCCAAGGAGTAGAACTTGAAAAAGTTGTGAGTATAGCAGAACAATGCCTCGAAGGACTAGTCAATGATGCACTTATTCAGGAGTTCACTGAGAAAGAAGTAGTAGCACTATAGCATATCGAAGCATCTCGAGCCAAGTTCGAGGCATTTGAAGCAGAATTACTTAGACCAGAGTGATGTGGGATGAGTCATAAGTGAGTTTTGGGGGCCTCTTGGCCCTTGACCAAGTTTTGAGGAACACTTGGTCATATTTGACCATTTTTGGGACTTCAACAGCCTTTCAAAGATGGAGCGCAAGGCGAAGCAGAGATCATGGAAGCTAGACCCCCTTTTGGGTCCTTTTTGGGTTTTGTGGGATAATGTAATGGGAAATGGATGTCGGCCCATGGGTTTACACACGCTTAGACCCACTGTTTTAATGTACAAGTAGAATTCTAGGCTATGTAAGAAAACACAGTTCAATCTACGTGATCAGGAAGGGCTTAGTGTTAGAGTCGATCTATGTGATTAACTTGTAGAGCTGAGTGCAAGTATTGTAAGTGTTGAGTGCATAGATTGTAAGAAGGTTTTATGCTTAGAGATACTCGAGGAAGGAGGATCTAGAAATCTATGGAGATCTCCTGTCCTACACAGAGTAGGTTTTGAGGCTCTGTGCTTGTAACTGATCGGTTAGAAATAATAGAGAAGAAGAGTTGGTGGACATAGCCCCAAGGTGGGGGTGAACCACATAAATCTGTGTGTCATGCTTTGTGTTGTTACTTTCATGTGTTTTCCCTCTCTTGCTAAGTGCTATGACATGTTTAGATATATTTCCTTATGCCTTGTGCTTATTAGATGCATATAGATGATAGATTTGATGTGTATGAAGTCTCTTAGTGCTTGATCTGCCGAATCTAATCTGTCTTGTTGTGGCTAAGTGTTGAAATACTTTATATCTAAGTAAACACTGCGATGCTTTGTGCTTTCTCTGAAGTGTAATAAGGAATATATATTAGGGAATAACTGATGCTAAGTGAGTTGTAAGCAATATAATCATAGATCTATGTCCCAGCTAAGGTTGTAGACACCTGAGTCTTGCAAACATGTCTGCCTCTACCTCGGGTGAGACTTCATCTGCTTCACAGGTGTTGTCGAAAGGGTTAGTAGTTAGGGTTTTGTTGGTGTGATGTTATAGCGTTGAACCCCGGGTCTGCCCCTGTGCCAACACTCATTCACATGATATGTTGGCTTTTGGTAAGTTTAAAACAAAAATAGAAATGGGAAACAGAGAGACCAAACATTTTAGAGAACAAGAGGGACCCTCAGGATCTGGAAGATCCTTAGATGATAAAATGGATGATATGGCTAGGATAATTAAAGATATATCAAATAAAATTTCAAGGATGGAGCTAGATCAATCCAAAGAATATCAATTCGTTAAGAGAGAATTCAGGAGAAACCCCAATCCTCAAATTCAACAAAGACAGATTAAAAATGAGGACCAAAAAATTCAAACCCCTTTAAAAAATAAAAATTTTATTGGAGGAAATGATATGCAAGAGTTTGAGGATTTAGAAGAAGACGTAAACAATTTGGGCGATGACTGTACGCAACCTCATTTAACTAAGGAAGATTATGAGAAGTCTCTAAACACAGAACAATCATCAAATAGAGATGATAACATAAAAAACACTGATGATTCTACCTATCAAGGAATGGTCGATTCTATAATGGTCGAGCTCCAACATAAGTATAATCTAAGGCCCAAAAATAAATCTGTGTCGACTCCTCCACCCAAGAAAATTCTCCCCAGAGGTGAAACATACGAGCCCGCCCCAAAAGAGATTGAGATACCTAATAACAAAGTAAAAGGGGTGGACTCACAGAGTCCCAAAGTAAAGGAGGTTGAGATCCAAGAGAGAAGAACTAAGACAACTGAAACATAGACACCGGAAACCAGAATCACGGAAAATAAAACAGTGCAAAAAAATAAGTTAGAAAAGAAGGAGTCTGAAGTTTCAACCAGAGAAATGGATAAAGGTGTGGGAGGTTTCATCCTAGAAAATGAGATAAATAAGATCAATATCCCAATACCTCTGGTTGAATTGGCAAAGAATCCTATGTACCGAAATAAAATAACCAAAATGATAAATTTTTCAGATTTAGAAAGTCAGTCTAACGTGATAAATTTGGAAGATGATAAGCCTAATATCACTTTTGGTCCACATTTCGAGGGTGCCAGGGATACCGTCGCCCCCTTCTACATTACCCTGAACGTGCATGATCGACTGCTGCATAATTGCATGCTAGACTCTGGAGCCTCACATAATGTGATGCCCAAGTCTATTATGGACAGATTAGACCTGGAGAACACTAGGCCCTATGGAGATTTATACTCTTTCGATTCAAGGAGAATTAAGTGCATGGGCTTGATCAAATATTTGTTAGTCACTCTTATGCAGGTTCCAGTGAAAATTGTCCTAATGGATGTAGTTATCGCTAATATACCTCCGAAGTATGGTTTTCTATTATCTAGGTCTTGGGGAGCCAAACTTGGGGGGTCTCTTTAGCTAGACATGACCTACGCCATGATTCTTGTTTTCGACAAACAGTTCACTCGATTATACAAGGAAACACGATTGGCATACACAGTAAGCGACCCACAGAATCCTAACAATTACCGTGTTTATGTTGCCGATCAAGATATGGGAAATTGTATTTTATGTTTTGATGATGGTGTAAATAAATGTACAGAAGAAAATTGCATAGATCAAAATAAATCAGAAAAGATAGATGAAAATGTGTATAGCACTGGAATTTGGAAAAAAAAAATTGATGGTGCTTCGTCGTGTGAAGGAGCAGGTGCAGGAGTACTTTTTGTAGCACCTGAAAATCAATTTGTTATTCCCTTTTCTTACAGGCTTCAGTGGGACATACACTACACAAACAATGTATGTGAGTATGAAGCTTTAGTCTTGGGACTAGAAGTTGCCAAGAAGTTGAACATAAAGAGCTTGGAAGTCTATGGAGATGCAGATTTGATTGTGAAGAAGATAAATCGACAATACCAGGCAAACCACCCAAGATTAAGATCTTACAGAAATTGTGCATGGGATTTAATTGAAAATTTCTTCTCGTCGGTAAATGCTCATTACATTCCTCACGCAAAAAACCTGTAGGTTGATTCATTCGCCAGATCAGCCTCAACTTTTGCACCCCCTACATCTTTCAAACTAAAGTACCACATAGAGGTGAGGCATAGACCTTCCATACCAAACAACATTCAACACTGGCAGGTGTTTGAAGATGATGAACAGATCAGAAAATTCTTTGAAATGGTGGATGACTTCGCCGAAACGCACATTGACCAAGAAAACCAAAACGACCATACTTCAATTATGCAAGAGGGAGAGGATCCTCAGGAGTTCCAAGAAAAGATCGCAAATCATCGCATGTTAGTATTAAAAAACAATCAGATTCCAAAAGGACTAATCCCTCTGGAGAGACTGTTTGACCAAAATGACATGCCCTTAAAATCTACTTTGCAACCTCAACCAGAAGAGGTTGAAGATTGCGACATAGGGACCAAAGAGGAGCCTAGAATAGTAAAAATATCAAAATACCTTCCTCCTAAGACAAAAGGTAAGTATGTTGATTTTCTCAAGCAGTATAAAGATGTGTTCGCCTGCTCTTATGATGAGTTGAGAACTTATGACACCACTGTGATTGAACACAAGATACCTTTAAAGCCCAGTGTCAAACCTTTTATACAGGAACTCAGACAAATCAATCCCATTTTATTGCTCGTGGTCGAAAGGGAAGTAAAAAACTTCTGGATGCAAAAATAATTGTACCACTTGGATACTCTAATTAGGTAGCTAACCTGGTCCTGGTTAGGAAGAAGAGTGGGGAGATCAGACTATGTGTAGATTTTAGCAATCTGAATAAATCCTCTCTCAGAGACAATTATCCTCTACCCAAAATGGATCACGTTTTGGAAAAAGTAGTTGGGGAAAATAGGACGTCAATGATCGACGGGTTTTCTGGTTACAATCAGATTGCTGTCAACAAGCACGATAAAGAAAAAACAACCTTCACCACCCCTTGGGGCACATTTTTGTATGAAAAAATGCCTTTTGGACTAATGAACGCAGGTGCTACCTTCTAGTGTGCTATGGATATTTCTTTCATCGATGAGAGGGATAAATTCGTGGTTATTTATCTTGATGATCTGACCGTTTTTTCTAAATCTGATGAAGATCATCTGATACATCTCAAGCAAACGTATGAGAAATGCCGCAAATTTGGTTTGTCCTTAAACCCCAAGAAGTCTCACTTTGCTATGCAAGAAGGTAAACTCTTGGGCCATATTGTGTCTCGAGACGGAATTAAAATTGATCCTAAGAGGGTTGAAGCTATAGACACCATAAATATTCCTAGAAATGTAAAAGAAATTCAGTCATTTTTAGGAAAAATAATTTTTTTGAGAAGATTTATACCAAACTTTGTTGAAATCATGAATTGATCACAGATATTCTAAAGAAGAACAACGAATTAAAATGGATGGAAGAAGCTAAAGCATCATTTGCACGCATCAAGAAGTTTATAAGCGAAGAACCCGTACTGGCAAGCCCTGATTATCTAAAATATTTTTTGATTTTCTCGTTCACATCTGAACACATAGTTGCGGCAGTACTCCTCCAGAAGAATGAAGAAGGATTCGATCAACCAATATCTTTTTTCAGTAAAAGTCTTAGAGACGCTGAATTGAGATATGATATAATGGAAAAGCAAGCATACGCTATGGTGAAGGCGCTAAAGGCTTTCAAAACCTACATGTTACACTCCAAGGTAATTGCATATGTACCCACCAGTTTTGTAAAAGACATATTGGTTCAGCCCGACACTTGATAGAAAAGATGCCAACGCCTCGACACTTGAGTAGATAGGTCGTTTTTGTTGAAGAATCCATAAAAAAAACTCAAACATATGCCCACGCATCCATTGATGGAAATTTTTTTAATTTTAAATGTTTTATTGTTGCGTATGGATCATTGAGCAATGAAAAGAGGGTGTGGTCATTTTTTAATAGCATGGGCAATAAATTTCAAGTTTTTAAATTTCTTAAGAAATTGCCGAAAAATTGAATAATGAAATTCTTTGTTTTTTTTTGTTCGTAGGTGATTTCGGCGATGACCATGATTGAGTGGAAAGAACGAGAGCATGAGCTCGATGATTTGGATGCTTTGCGGAGTCCCCGTACACGGGCCACGTTGAGAGATTGTGGCCTACTGAAATTATTCAAGTTGCAGAAGATGAACAAAGAAATCCTTCTGCTTGAGTACATAATCAACTTGTGGGATGTCGCGGAGAAAGGGTTTCGAATTGGAACACAGCTTCTAACCATCGAGTTGGAAGACGTATATTTCTTGACTGGCCTCTCGAAAAGAGGGGTTCCTATATCTTTTTCCGAACAAAGGGCACTTCCTGAGCAAGTGGACGTGTATCTGGCACGTCATTGTGTCCCAAGAGAAAGATTGGTGGGGGGTAGAATCCCTATCAAGGATATGAGAGAGTTACCCCTTCGATCCATTTTGTTTGCCATCACGAGCATGACGGGAAGCACTAGCGCACATCTGGCATCGAGATCACAGGTAGGTTATGGCGTACAATGTTTGGAACCAACACTGTTTAATTGGAGCACAAGGTTTCTTTGGAATGTGAAGGAACAGGTTTCGCGGTGTAGGATGGGGCAGAAACAGTTCAGATATGGTTCGTTCTTAGTCTCATTCTTCTTAGAGCGCATCCCCCAGATGCAGCCTCAGATTGCATTGGCGGTACGACCAGTGGAAGAACCACGGATGGAATGGTGGACTAGTCTTTCTCTGAGACTAGTGGTAGAGTCAGAGTTGCGTTTCACCGGTGACTTCTTTGCTTGGTTGAGATGCAAGTATCTTTGGATAGAGGACTTCCCATATGCTGATGTGGACTTTCGCGGGAGCATGGATTTGATTCTACCAGTGGGAGAAGATTGGGATGCATCAGGTGAGAGACTAAGCAACACCTTGTCTAGCTTTTTGTTTTAAGTTTTTAACGTATATATATTTTTTTGGGTACGTGGAAGAGTTTGTAATGGATGTATTGTTTTAACATGCAGACAAGGGAGCAGTGCGCCTAGATGAGATGCCAATACCGGGACATCACGGGGGCGCTCCAGTTGCAGTAGATCTGGGGGCACCAGTGATAGGTCTCCGGGAGGTTGAAAGAAACCTTCAAGGCCTCACGATGGGCATTCCTCCTCTACGGGGGAGAGAAGTGCCTTTACATATACAGAGACACACTGTGGGGTGCCAGAGAATGTTAATTCTCTACTGAGACATGTAGTGTGTGCAGTGATATGTTACTCTGAGCACAATGCAGTGTAGAGATATTAGAGTCTCTCTGGTGATTGTATATTTTGTATGACTCGTCATACGATGTTTTATGGGTGTAAAGACCCAAAATTTTGCTCTTCCAAATACTTTTTTTGATGTAATCAGAACATTTTCAGTCATGCTATGTATATATATACAGTTTCAAGTTTTTACAGTGCCAAATGATTTGTATATGATGATGCCTTTAATGTGATGTGTTTAATTTACATGTGATGTACAATTTATTTTCCTTCATGAAACCTTATCTATGGGCGAGATACCGATCCATGATGTAATTAGCTAACGAATCTGAAACATTGTTGAGTTCTCTTGGAATATGTCTGTATTCGATGTAATCAAACATTCGTTTGAGACAGCGAACTTGTAGGTGGAGACGTAGCAGGATAGGATTACGAATAGCATAGACATGGTTGAGTTGGTAGACCACGAGTTAGGAGTCTAGGTTAACAATGATACGAGAGATACCTAGGGAGGAGGCTTGGGTCAAAGGTCCAATGACAGCATGATATTTTTCCATGTTATTAGTCACTGGTCCTAAGCAAATGCCTCCTGAACTCACCACCTCGTCGAATTGGTAAATGACCCATGCTGCCAAAGCAATATTCTAGGTGTGTTGACTAGCACCATCCGCAAACCTGACAAAGATAAGAAAGGAAGACGTCATCTGCGCATGAAAACATAAGGCACAATTATGAGTGGCAACAATAAAGACTCGAGCATGTGAAAGAAACAGACACACCAAACTAAAATACAATAATGTACATAGTACACATGCTAGGTGATCTAGGCATAGTACTTTTTAAGGTAAAGCCCATTCCAGGGCTCTCCTAGGGAAATTCCATCATAATCGACTAACTCGTAGGCGCCTCTGTGCAAACACATTTCACAATGTAAGGGACATGCCACAGAGGTTCTAACTTACCTGTCCCTAGTTTGTCATGAGCCTGGTCATAAACGAGGACTAAGTCTCCTTCTGCAAAATTCCGAGGATGGAAGGATTTGTCGTATTGATTTTTTATCCGTTTCTGATGTGCCTCATTAATGAGAGCGACATCACAACGTGTTTCGTCTAGTTTGGTCAGATATAAGAAATGTTCTTCTTCAGCAGAAGTATGGGGTAGGAGTTCTACTTTAAGTTTCAGAGATGGAATCTCACACTCGATTGGTAAAACGACTTCGATGACATACACTAACTGGAAAGGAGTGAACCCAGTTGTGGTTTTCATGGAAGTATGGTAAGCCCAGAGAGCGGAGAAAATTTGTAGATGCTAGGATTTCTTATTTTCCCCTACCATGCATTGAATCATTGTTTTGAGGACCTTGTTGATAGCTTCAACTTGTCCGTTGGCCTGAGGATAATATGGGGATGATTTTTCATGGAGAAAACCCAACTTGGCATGCAATTCACTCATCATCTGGTTCTTAAAGTGTGCACCATGATCAGTGACGATGGCGTCTGGTACACCAAAACAAGTTATGATGTGGTTAAAAACAAACAGAGTTGCGGTACAACCATCGTTCAGAAAGGTAGGCATAGCCTCAACCCATTTTGTAAAGTATTCGACGACGATGATTATATAACCGTGCCCCCTGGCTGAGGTAGGCTTACATTGCATAAAATAAATACCCCACTTGGAAAA
This sequence comes from Picea mariana, assembly GCA_032191745.1. Lineage (NCBI taxonomy): Eukaryota > Viridiplantae > Streptophyta > Pinopsida > Pinales > Pinaceae > Picea > Picea mariana. The sequence continues at coordinate 145,866 of JASDQU010103346.1, read as the reverse complement.
GGGGCTGATGGCGATAACGGGGTGTAGTGTAGTAGGGTGAGTGTGTGCCTTGTTAGTAAAAACTTGGCAGGGTGGGCATATTTTGACTGCCTCAATACAATCTTTGAAAATCAAGGGCCAAAAATAGCCGGCATGTAGAATTTTTTGGGCTATGGCCATCCCAGAAAGGTGACCACCATAGGCTCCAAGGTGACAGTCATTCAAAACGTGTTCAGCCTCTACATGAATCAAACATCGTCGAAGAATACTGTCAATACCACGGCGATACAAGGTTTCGCCGACGATAAGATAACGACGAGAATGGTGGCGAATACGTCGACGCTCTTCACGGGAAGTGTTAGGCTGAAAGCGTTGGGTTTGGAGGTAAAGGAGGATGTCTCCATACCAAGGATCAGAGGTGCTGATGAGTAAAAGAGTTTTGTCAGGGAGAGAATCTCTAGGTTCGATATCTTCATCAGCATGGGGGAGATTGCAGATGAGCTCCGCAAACACTAGGGACTTTTTGGCTTTGGACTTCGCAAATTCAAGATCAAATTCTTGAAGGATGACGATCCATTTAGAGTATTTCCCCCTGAGCACTTGACATGTCAAGATGTGGTACATGGGGTTTGAGTCCACAATCACAGTGGTGGTGCGTAGTAGGATGTAATGGCAAAATCTTTGGACAGCGATAACGACTGCCAGAGCCAGTTTCTCTACATGTGAATATCAGAGTTCGGGTCCATATAGACTCTTTCTCAAGTAATAGATCACATGTTCCTCACCGTTAGGGTCCTCCTAAACTAACACCATTGCAATAGTGGTAGTGGATGCGGCTAAGTAAAGGATGTAGTCCTTTGTGTACTCTGGAGGGTGCAACAAAGGTGTGTGGGTCAAGGCATGCTTGAGAGAATCAAACGATTATTGAGAGATGTCATCCGAGATGAAAGGGGTGTTTTTCTGCAACAATCGCATGAATCCTTTAGTTATCTCAGCGTAGCTACAAATGAAACAGCGAAGGAAGTTTGCTTTTCCTTGCAAACATTGGAGTTGGGTCAAACTAGTAGGTGGGGGTAAGGCCAGAATAGCCTTAATCTTTAAGGGATCCACCCGAACCCTGTCTTTGGAGACAACAAAACCAAGGAGTCAACCGGATTCGACAACAAAAATACACTTATGTGGGTTCAAGCGGATACGGTAAAACTGATATCGAAGAAAAATAGCCCGTAAGTGATCAACGTGATCTGATCGATTGGATGAGTGGGCAGGTAAGTCGTCGAGGTAAGGTTCTGCAATATGCTTGATGTCGTGGAAAGCGTACGACATGGCCCGCTAGAAAGTAGCACCAGCATTTTTGAGACCAAAAGGGAGCTTTCGATAGGCGAAAGTTCCCCATGGGAAGATAAAGGTCATCTTATGTTGATCAGCAGGTAAAATTTCAATCTGGTTATACCCCAAAAAACCATCCATGAAGGAGAAGATTATGCTTCCAGCGCAATTATCAATAATCTGGTCGATGAAGGGCATAGGGTAGTTATCTTTTGGACAAGCCTTATTGAGATCCCAATAGTCAACATAGACACGGATGGTCCCTTGTTTTTTGGAATTCTGAACGAGGTTGGAGACCCATTCTATCAAAGGGACAGGGTAGATAAAGCCAGATTTTAGAAGTTTCTTAACTTCTTCTTTTATAGCCACGATTTTCTTGGGATGAACCGGGCAGAGTTTCTGTCGAATAGGTTTCACGCCAGGGTAAGTCTTGATTTTGTGCACGACGATCGAAGGGTCGATCCCTGGCATTTCCTTGTAGCTCCAAGTGAAGACATCGCGGAATTCTTTAAACAGAGCAGTGTAGGATACCACTTCTTTAGGTGTGCAATTGGCACCAAGGTTAATGTTTTCCACAACGCCTTCTTTGATCGAAATATCAATAACGATCATAGTAGATATATTACCCATATTCCCCTCCGAAAGAGTATCTTGTGTGAGGATGGGAGATTGTAGAGAATCGATAACATCAGGAGGGAAGAAAGAGTGTATGTCTTGGTGAATTTTTTCCAGAGGTGGAAGAAAAGAGGATCGATGATGGTTATCATCCCAAGGTACATCGTCAATACTAAGCATCTCCATTACAGATTCGTCGGAAGGGAAAATTTGGGAAATGTAATCGATTGCAGATGATAGGGACTCCAACCATGATGACATCGAGTAGGCATCAGATGCCAATAAATGTGGGTTGTCCGGAGAGGGAGAAGCATATTGAATAGTAACGTATGTGGCCTCGGCTAGACTAAGTGGCATAGTGTCACCTAGTACATAGAATTTCATAGGACTAGGTACAATCCAAGGGTCAGATGATTCCAAAGATTGATAAGGCATAGTCGAAATCATATTGACGGTGGAAATATGATGTGTGGTAGGTGGAAGTGGTGTAGGGAAGGTACCCATAAGGCTAGAATCTTTCAACAAGCCAACACCAACGCTTTCATACATAACTGGGTGGTCTCCCAAAAAAGGAATGTTGTTGGTGACAGGGGCACGAGCGTCGGGTGTACAAAAATCTAGTTGATCGATAGTGATAATTTTTCCTTGATGGGGGAATTGTACACATCGAAACACCGATGAGGCGATGACAGTCATAGCGTAGAACCAATTTCTTCCAATTAGTAGATTGTAATCGAGGGGGGCGTCGACCACCTCGACATCAACAGTAACAGTTTTTTCGCCCAACTGAACGGCTAAGGATTGTAACAGTCTGTGAGGATAAAAACCTCGCCCATCAAAAGCATGTAACATCGTAGGGGATTTGTTAAGGGCAGGTGATTTTAAGCCTTTCCAATAAGCTAAAGACATGACACAAGTAGAGGCTCCCTCATCCAAGATAGTTCGGTGGATTTGTTGATTGTGAACAACAACATCGATCTGGAAAGCTAGTTGGTGGGAGAGTCGAGGTTGGTGATCATCCAGATTAAACGTGAGGTTATTAGATGACTCATGATTGAAAGCGTCGATGGTAGCCAAGAGCGTTCTACATTGACTGGGACAGTGTTGTAGGACTTCCAGAGTAGACATAGCACATGGTGCTTGAGCCAAATCTTCAATGATGTTGTAGTTTTGGTTAGCCCGCGAACTAGGATTAAAGGTAGATTTTTGGATAGTTCTCTTGGGAGGACGTAAGATGGAGTCAAACGAAGGTTTCTCGATCTGAAGCGGTCCGGACGGAGGGCTAACAGACGGAGGACTAACGGAAGATGGTAATGGGTCTGGTAAGGAACCGTTAGTATTCTTCAGCTTATCAGGTTTAATTGATGTGTCATATGTCGTAGTGTGAGTGGTCAGATTAATCTTGTTAAACACGTATATCTGGGCACTTGTCGAGGCCTCATCATGGGATTGGTTGGAACTGCCCCCGGGAGTGGGGGTTTGAGCAACCAAAGATTGTTTTTTTGGAAAAGGCTAAGTAAGCACAGCGGGTTGTGAATTTCCCTTAAAAATCTTGGCCACTTCATCTCGATGTGAACAGTCTTGAGTGTAGTGATCATCGGCACAAATGAGACATGGGAATTTAGGTTTCCGTTGTGGTTGTTTTCCAGTAGCAGGGGTTTGAGGTTGATTTTTTGGTTGTTCATTGTTGTTGTTTTTCTTGGGTTTATTTCTTTCTTTCTTCTTGCCCCCAGGTTGTTGTGAAGGGGTCAATTGGACCATATTCACTTCAGAGACCTGAGTTTGAGGGGGGGTAGAAGAGGGTGTAGTCGAACTGGGAGTGGACGTCGAAGCGGGCCGCTGGGTTGTTCCAGTCGACTGGGAAGTAGATTGGGTTTTGACGGAGATAATAACTCCATCCACGTGTGAGGTAGACGATGGTTTGGATGGATCATTAGTGGCACGGGTAGCATTTGGTATCAACTCGTATAGAGTACCAGATTGTGAATAAACCAAATCTAAGTACTGCGCTCGAGCAATGGCTTCTTCCTCGGTGACTACACCACCCATAGCAAAATCACGAGCGATCTAGGGTAACAGTGATTTGGTGAACCATTCCGCTAATAATTGGTCAGGAATGACCACTTTGATTAACCTTCGTCGTCGTCTCCATTCATGAATTCATCTCAGAGATATGTACGGAGGTTGTCTAGCGAAGGGAGGTCGATAGTTCAGTACCCGTCTCATATTGAATGGGTAGTTGGAAGTGTGTGAGGAAGGACATGGAAAGGGAGTTGAAATCATGAAAAGAAGCTCGTGGCAGTTCAATATACCACTTTGCTGCAGAACCCGTAAGCGTTCATTGAAAAAGATGCAAATGTATAGAATCGTCCATGAGGGAGTTGGATGAACACCACAAATGGAAAGTCATCACATGGTTTTTTGGGTCTTCTCCGGACTTTCCGTCGAATTTTGGAATATCAGAAGGAAGTTTAGCTGGAATAGCTGGCCAAACCGGAGAATGAAAAATAGGATCATTTGTTAACCGAGACAAATCTGGAAGGTCCAGAGTTTCTAGGAAAGGTAGTTGTTGGTTAACCTGCGGGTAATACTGGTGTGGCATAGAAACACCAGTAGGACCATACACTGGGTTATGCGGATAATTGTAACCAGTGGGCCCTCTTGTATAAGATTGGTGTTGACCAGGGTACATAGGTTTTTAGGTTTTTTGAGAAACATGTGTGAGCAGAGGATAACCGGATGGGTTTTGAGGATTATGACCTGGATTTGGCATTTTTCCATAAGGAGGATATAGATGAGGCCCTTGAGGGGGAAGAGGTTGTTGTGGAGCCTGCAGATTGTGTCCCCCTGAGAACTGTGGGTTTCCTGGAAAAGGTATGTTCCACAGATTGGGTGTGGAAGACACATTTTGTCCATATGGTTGATGGTAGGCTCCGGATTGAGGTTTCCCCCTAGTATGAGGGTGCCCTCCAAATGGAATTTATCCTCCAGTGGGAGGATGCCCCCCAGCTTGAGGTGGAGTTCTCGGAATTTGGGAACCAGACGTAGACGACTGACCGGTGCTACTTAATGGATTAAAGCCACCAAGACCGGTCCCTCCGGGTTGTTGTATAGGTATAGAGCTTCCAGTCATAACTTGGGTAGTAGTGACAGCAGAAGAATTCAGTGCTCTATACCCAAAAGGGAGTGATGATGAAGGTCTAGGTGTTATTGGTGTGCGAATTGCAGCTTGGCTAACCACCGTGTTACCGGCGGGAATAGTTGGCATGTGAGGGACCATTGTGGAATGGGACATCTAGAGAGAAAAAGTGGACCTTGGGCCAACGGACGATGTGTTCGGACCAACGGACGGTGTGGCTGAAAAAATGGTAGTACCGGTAAAATGGTTTAAAGGTACGGTGTAGGTGATAGGTGCATCGGCACCTATTCCTGTTCCATAAAGATCCCACACCATACGCGGTGGACTTCGAACAATGTCTGCGGTCCAAAAGGGGTCATCGACTAAAGGGTTTGAATGAGGCCCAGTCGAAATGTCAGAAGGATTGACGACGATGAATTCACTGGCTGAATTTAGTTGAAGAACATGTCTCTCATATCCCTATGAAATGAGGAAAGCCTCCGGAGACTCTGAAACAATTTGAAAACTCTCTAAAGAGGTGGGAACTTCTTCTTAGGAGGTTATAGTGTCGTGAACCTCACTCTGTTGAGGAGATTCCTCCATAGAATGAAGGGGTAAAGGGGTATTCTCTTCCATATTTTCTGTAGGAAGTCCCTATAGCCTCCGCGAACGGCGTGGAGGGTCGATGTTGGCGGAAAAGAGTCGGCGGAAAAAATCTATGGCCAACTACCGAAAAGAAGCAGCATACGCTAATAGAATCTAGGAATCACAACCAAGCAAACAAAACCTTCTCTCAATGACCGTAATAGTTGGTGATGAAATCCAACGTCGCGTGATCAAGTCGAGAAGGGGTAGGGATATGGTGGAATAGTTACAATGGCGACATGCTTAACGGACTTTCACCCTGGTGTGAGCTTCCACGCAGTAATTGTGGATTTACCCTCCAAGGAGCCCGAGTGAGTTTGACCAATGTCTGCTCCAGGTACAGTGAGACTTCCCTTCACTGTCACCTTATGTAAGACCCTAAATATTATGGCCACTAAGGTTACCAATTCACAGTCAGCCCCTGGGAGGGTACAGTCGACAATCCAGTCCGAACATACGGGCAGGGTATCTAGCCCGAAATCAACTTGAAAGGCTTCCACTCAACATTGTGGGTATACCTTTAAGCGATCCCCATAATACAATATGACTACTACAATCAATCAAACCACGGAGGGATAATCTCCATAGCTTTTCGAGTGTGAACTCGTGCGTAACCCCTGTGTGAGAGGGGGATCCCAGGTAGACTTATACAACAATTGGATTTGACTCTCCCTAGCTCAAGATGCTAATGTTTGTTTTGGAAACTTTGGAGAGTTATGCTTATAGCCTAATCCAAAGTACTAATCCTAGTCTACTGTTGGTGGAGGATCCTAGAAAAGAAAATGTTCTAGATAGTTCTTAATTAGCGTTCATTTTATAGTTGTTCTTTACTCAAAAGGGGTGCATGGAAGTGAAACGGATGGAATGATGAATCAATCCCCAAAGAATGAATCAAATATGATAATAAGTCATTTCTTTTTGATGAATATCTATTTAAGGGAGAGAGAGAGAGAGTTCTTTTCACTAGCAAGCACTAATAAGGAATGTCCTCAAACAAATTTTCTTCAATCAAATCCGATGTGGTGCTAAAACTTTTTGAAAATGTCTTCTAATATGAAAAATCAATCATGAAGATTTCTCTTTATTGTTTGTGTGTGAATAATGATTAATTAAAAACAACACTTTTCCTGCTAATTAACCTCTTGGATCAAGGAAACTCAGACAAGCATAAGCAGGTTGTGTACAAACAATACACCCTCTTGTTGTGATAAAAAACAAGAAGCAAAAGAAAAGAAAACAAAGAAAACCAAGAATTTCACACAAAAAGAGATGTTGAAGAATAGTGACCTCAACAAAAGCCAAATGAAGAGATTCATAGACTTCTGATGTCCTTCACCAGAGTTTCTCACTCAGTCAAAAAGGAGAGAACAACAGTGCATTGGTTTCAAACTCCCAACCACAGAAAAACTCAAAAATAATGAAGAAGGCTACAAGACCTGAATGGCAAGGTGTTTGTTCCTCAGAAAGAAGGATGTCAAAGTTGAGTGGGAAGAAGCATTGACTCACAGAGAGGCTCAACAAGTGAAACACAGAGACTAGACCCTAAAAAAAGCAATTTTGGAGAGGTTTTTTGCCAAAAGAGGGATGGCGCTCTGGTGTAAAGGGAAACAAGAGTTATAACACTCTGTCTAACATACCCAGGGAGCATTGGTGCTCTGTTAACATAGCCACAGGGGCTCCAGGCTTAAAAAGATCATGAAAATGTCAAAAAATCCAAAATTTTAGTCAGATTTTGGCAACCAAGCTGAGTGTGATGGGGTAAGGAGTCAATCAGCTCATGAAATCAATCAAAAAGAGTGATCCAGGTCTGAAAACAATCAAGGGGTAAGACAAGGTCTATGAGGAGAAATCAAAACCAAAAAGTTTCGATTCGAGGCTCCCCAGTGGAGTCGCCAGTTTCTGTTGAAGGAAAATCTCCCTGCGGACAGGTAGATCTCCTCTTGAGAGATAGACTCTTAACTCTCAAGACAAAAGATGCTTAACGTGGACACTAACTTTCTTTCAGATCTATACAAACTAATGCATGAGGAGGAATGAGAAAAGAAGTACCTTTTACCGGCATTTGTCCCTGCATGCTCTGAGTTGAGCTCCAATCTTTCGCTCCTTGATGAGCCCTGTAGACAAGAAATAGTACAACCACTTCCTACTCTATTGATATTAGCTTGAAATATATCTATCTATCATAGACAAGTTCATGTTAGATTAAACACAAACTAGAAAGAAACAGGCCAAGCGTGTCATATTAATGAGAACGATGACAGAAGTAGCTTACAACCGTAGATGTGAATGCGACAGCTTCGTCAAGTCCCCTTTGTCTAACCCTTGCTCAAAATATCCACGATCCGGACGACAACAACTTTACTGATTACTTTCCTCCAGTTCACTGTGTGTTTCCTATGAGATCATAGGTTTCGTGGTTCCAATTCGTCCCCCTTTTTCACCATCATAGAGCCTGCTTATATAGGTTCAGAGAGGCCTAACCTCTTGAGGTATCTTTAGGGTAAGTTGAGGAATTCCCTCCTTATATCAGGGATCTTCTCCTAAGATCATGGTTGAACCAGGAATTCGAATGCAACTACCTTCCAAACTCAAAAGATCTTCCCCTTATTCTCCTCAACAGATCAACTGTCGCCCAGATTAGACAGCGCTCCCTCAAAAGGGGCATCAGGGAACTATAGCGCTCCCTAGTAGGATTAATGGGGGTGTCAGCACTCTAAAAGTATATAGCACTCCCTCAGAGGGGTTGTTTGGTGCTATAATGCTCCCTAGCACCTTATAGGGGAGCGCCAACACTCCTAATGGTGATGTAGGGGAGCGCTCTCTCCCAAAACCTTAAATTAAATGCTCCTTTCAGGTGGCAAGAGGTTCTTAACTTCAGTTAGCCATTCCTCTTCCTTCAAATAAAGTGTTTGAGGCATTTTAAGTGTATTCTTAGTGTCGTCATCATGGCAGTATTCTTTGCTTGACACTTATGACACTTGTGAGCAACATGCAACACTTGCGACACTTATCAAAGCGAGTAATGTTGATGTGTAACAAGGGTCATAAATGAATTTCATGAAGGAGTGTGTGAAGGGCATCATGCCTGGAGGGAAACAACTTATAAAATCCTGAAGGTAGGATATTATTGGCCTAAACTATTCTTAGATGTAAACATGAAAGTCAGAGCCTGTAACCCTTTCCAATTGTTCACAGGCAAGTAGAAACTCCCAACGCTACCTTTGGTCCCTGTTAAAATGGAAGCCCATTTTCAACAATGGGGGTTGGATTTTATAGGTGAAATTAACCTGCATTCCAGTGCTCAACATAAATGGATCCTGACTACTATAGATTACTTCACCAAATGGGTGGAGGTTATTCCAACTAGAAAGGCGACTGATTCAGTGGTAATAGACTTCCTGGAAGAGAACATATTGTCTAGATTCTGTTGTCCCCGAAAGATAGTCACAGATAATACCCAGGCATTCAAATCTATGGAAATGGTTAGCTTTTTCCAAAAATACAATACCGTATTGGGTCACTCCATGGCATATTACCCCCAAGGAAATGGGCTAGCTGAATCCTCAAATAAAAGTTTAATTACCATAATTAAGAAAGTGTTGAGCAAAAACAAAAAATCTTGGCATGTGCATTTGAAGTATGCCTTGTGGGCGAACCAGATAGGTACAAAAAAATCTATTGGCACTTCTCCTTTCCAAATGGTATATAGGACTGATGTGGTATTACCTATAAATCTATTGCTTCCTGTGATGAAACTTTGGCAACATGAAAAAGAAGAACCAAACCATGTCACAAGGAGAATAAATCAGCTAATTGAAGTTCAACAAGACAAGGATAAAGTGGACTAAAGGCTGAAGAAATGCTAGGACAACATGAAAGAATTGTTCGATCATAAGGCCAAAGATAGGGAATTCTTCCCTGGCAATTTGGTTTTGAAATGGGATGCTAGGAGGGAAGACTCAACAAAACATGGTAAATTTGATCATATCTGGTATGGACCGTTCAAAATCACAACTTCTGAAGGGAAGAATTCATTTCTATTAGAGAATTTGGACGGTAAAATCCTCAACGGCCTTGTCAACTAGCGTTATTTGAACCATTATATGAAATAAATGATTTCCAAATTTCCACTGTATATGCCGGTTTGTGTTTTTTTTTTTTTTTATAGCTTTTCGGTAAGTTTTACTTTCATCGCAAATAAAACAGGTTAGTGATCTTCTAGAAGTAGGGATATGAAATTTTCAACACATTGAATTCCATAAATCTTAAAGCCCTGATACTCTTCATGTTGTTTTCTTACAGGATTTCGGCTTACAACCCAAACAACAAAAGGAAAAAAACGGACGATCATGCATCGAGAAATCGATTCCCTCAAAACAGGTGATAAAAGATATTTATTAAGAAGAGAACGAAATGGTAAGGCAAAGGTATGAATTTTTTAAGTGTCTATATTTCAAACAAATACCACTTAATCACAACAAAGGTCTCATGATTATGATATATTCACCTGACATGTCATTAAAAGAACAACTTTTTACTGTGGATTCTAAAAAGCTCACCTAGATAAGATAAAAGATAATTAAAATAAACAGAGGAAGTAGAGTGTCTCCAAAGAAAAAGTTCCAAGAGTCAGGATTGCATTATAACGGATGGGTTTTTGAAATCCAAAGCCTTCTTTGTCCTCGTCCTTCTCTCCTTAATAACCAGACACCTTCCCATGGCCTCCATAGAGGAAGAAGAGGTTACTCTTTAGCTCTGGAAGCTAGCAAACAAATCTTAGAAAATAAGCCAGCCTTCACAACTCCTCGGTCTCCTACTAAGCAAAGTTATGCATAGGTTGATCCTAAATCTCTTAGGTCTTTTAATAGGTTTCAAATGATTAAGTCTTTCTCAAAGGAAGACCCCTGGAAATAAATTCTCCCATAATTTCCTACACACTAAGATGTTTTGAAAGTCAAGAGAAAGTTGGTCCAGAGTAATCAAAGCAAGTTGACATGCCTCTATTGCGAATACCACACAGATATCACCCCTGGTATACTTTATACCAATTGATTTCCCCCACTTCATATTTTAAAAATAAAATATAAGACAGATGGTGAAAGGAACTTCATAATTGATTTCCCCCATCTAGTCCAAAGAGATGATGAAAGGAAATTCATAAAATGATTGCCTCATCTCAGCATTTAAATGAAAAATTACATTTTGAAGTGGTGAAAGGAAATTCAATTAAGGGAACTAGATAAATTCAATGTAGTAATGAACAGGCTCGATGGCAGTGAAGCAATATCTAAGATATTTGTAAGGATTTCATACATGAATTATACTATACTCTGGTAATTAGATTTCTTCGAAACTGGATCTACATCCCAAGTTCGTGCAGGACTCCATGATTAAAGGCATGGAATTTACTTCTCTTTGATGCAAGCCAAAACCCACAGGACCTGTTGAATTTCCTAAGACTGTTTTGATCATCTTAAGCAGACCCGAATTCAGTGTCGAGAAAGGGAAAGTCACCGAATGGAATGCAGTTGATATTAGAAAGTGATTGAGTTCTGAAATCTTTCTGGAAATAAAGATGAAACCTCAAATTTCCCTCTGTATCCTCTTTCTAAAACAAGTTTCACAGAAACAAACTAATGACTCCATTTACCCAATACAAGCACTTGGTCTACTGTTCTTCTCGTCCCACAAGGAGACGAGATCCCTAGTTGGAGCCTATGTTGGAACGCTTGTATTTTTCAAATACTCTAGCTTCAAAGGTTGGAGCCGCCCTTTTTCTAAGTAAGTGAAATGTTATACTTAAGCCCAAAAAATCCATATTTCGGGATTTCATTTATTTCACGATTATACCCACCAAAGCCTCAATATCCCAACAGGAAAAATGGTGATAATTGTTTTAGTTCTAATCACCATTACTGAACCACTAAGAAGGTATTGTCACCTTTTATTACCTCGTGCTCTTACGTTTCAGGAGTTACACGTCGAACTCTTTCCAACCTCCGACATGTGAAGTTGCGAAGTTGTTTTAAGTCACTCACGTTAATATCAAGAGTAATCACTTTTAAGCCATAGTTAATCTTTATCGTGATTTCGCAACTCGACGATTGTTACCTAAAAAAGGAACACCTTTGTAAATACGATCCTCGAAGTTGCGATATTCATTAATTAAGCGTGGTTAATTAAAATCTTAAGTCAAATCACAACTAATCAACCAAATCGCACTATCGTGATTTCAGGTTTTTGGGGTTCAAAGACTAGGAGTGAAATCATCCAGTACGACGAATGCCAAAAGGGGGATTAAGGACTAAATGCACTTAATTAAAGGAACTAAACTGTATTAATTAATGCCTTAAGCAAATTTTAACCCATACAGTCTACAGATGAAGATTTAAATGTTTCTACGTTTTTCCAAAGTCACGAATCGTTAAACATTTATGGAATTTATTTGAATTCAGTGAGGTGATTGATAGTAAGATCTCATTTTAGTTCTAAATCTTTCCATTAAACGATTTAACCGTTCTGTCAGCAAGGATTCGCACGGAATTAAGTGATCAAAGAAAAAGGGTTTCTTTCATTATCTCAGATTTTCTTTCTAATGTGCACAGAGCCATTTCACCAGGATAACTTATGTCTGTTTTTCACATTTTATGATAGGGGATCTAATTGCAAGGTTCTATATCATGGTTCCATGAAAAGTGCCCAAGGAATCCACCAAGAGCTCATGTAAAGGTTCAGATACTATTTCTGATACCTAGCCTCGAAGTATCAATACTGTCAAAACATGGATGCACATTTCCAACATTCTGTAACCCGAGTTGATAAATTGTCCAGATGATTCCAATGATAACGAGGAAGATGACTTGTCCACCAAATACAAAATCATCGCTCAAGTAGAGATGCACAAAATAGTAGCAAGGCCATGGCTTCTTCCCTATTATGATATGATCATATGGGCATTGGACCATGTAGACATCCTGACTAAGATGATTTTCAGCGAATAGAGGGTAGCAATTGGGAATTTCAGACCAGAGCATTTACAAGCAATGTATAAATTGTCACCCACACCAAACCTTACTCATAATGCTGAATTCCTAGAGGGTTTTAAAAAGAAGGAATGCGAGCAGTTTGGAAAAAAATTATCCGATCTGATCAAAGATTGGGTTTCGCACCCCACGAAATTCAGGGTTGATACTCATGGAATTTATTCAATCTCCTCTTTAGAGCCACAATTCAGGTATATAGCGATGATGGCCTATAGACTATACGGGAAGGAGGATACCACTCACTTTTTTCTCCCATGGGTACCACTTATTCATACAATAGTTGAGGGTTTTTCTTTCGACTGGGCCAAATTGTTGTCAGACAGTCTGACAAGTCAAATTACTGAATATCGAGCGCAGAAGATGAGTGGGAAAGAAACTTCATTCTTTATGTTTGCTTACATCATGGATGTTATTTTCTTCATGACACCTTTCCCATTAATGAGTTGGAGTTGGACTCCATCTAATGCAGAGCCTATTCATGTCTACCACTTGAAACTTTGGGAGGATAAAGCCAAAGAATTTGTCTATGAGATTTTCAACTGGGTAATGGTACCAATGCATGTCTCCATCTTCAGGCATCCACCTCCCAAAATTTCGGATAACATCACGGCCAACCTGAGTAGTGTGGCAGATTGGTATATAGAAGTTTAGTTTTCATACATCAGGGTTTTTTGCACCTCTGGTCCCCCATATGCTTTGTCATTATTCTTGCCAGATATGCTAGTATGTCGCGAGATTTCCAAGCAAACTGTGCTCGGTGGGATAAGCAAAGAGCTCAAAGGATTATCGAAGAAGGTACGGCCACCCTTACCCATTCACATAGATACATATTATTTATTAGATTTTGGCCATGCCAGAGCAGAGGCTACGGCCTTGGAGGAAATGAAATTGGTGGACATTGAGTTTAAGAAGCACGACCCTAATAAGGTTGTGAGTAATCACATGGCGAGTTGTGGCCTGAAGAGATACGAACAAGAGGATTCACCTCATGATGAAATATTCCAAGGTGTGAGGTACTACTCTGAAGTATTAAGTTGGATGCAGGCCCTGTCATCTGAAGATATGGTCGATTTATTTAAATTCCAAAAGCACCGGAGGAGTTTCCTCCCCCATGTTTTACAGGAAAAAACCCCAAAACTTCCAGATACACAACAAACGGAAGCCAAAGGCTCAAAGGACTCAAGTCCTAACAAGGAGGAAAACTAGGAAAAGACAGGGGAAGTTGGGACCTCGGAACAGGAAGCCAAAATTCTCGATCAAGAAGGAGGAAACCCAGAGACAGTTATGTCAGGCAAGCAGGTCAAAAGTAAAGAAGAGATACCCTCGCAAAGGGTAGATGACATGCTATCGCTCATATCAAGTGAGCCAGCCACGGATGCTACCTTGAAAAAATAATCCAAGGAAATCGGCAGTCTCATTACATTTGTCACACCCTTACAGTTCACAAAGGGGAACCCCGATGCGGGATGGATTTTCAATGAAGACCTAACGCCTATTTTTGTGGAAGAGTTACCTCCTAATGAATTTTTATTTAATAATAAAAGGAAGGCCGCAGTGAAGAGAGAATTATATCAAAGAGCGGGCACAGTAGCTAAAAAATACAAAATCCTAATAGATGGAGAGGCTGTGGAAGAGGAAGAATACGTCGATGAGATAGCAGGAACATTGGGGGATTATGCTACAGCCAACCAGTATTCAGTTGGAACTTTGAAGGCACATTTGAAATGAAAGAACCTCTTGATCGGTAAGTTGGAGGCTAGGGTAGCTACGGTGGAGGCAAATGCCAGGGATCAAGTGAAAAAAGGTCTCGAGCAAGCCAGAGAAGTTTATCAACAGGAAATTGAACAGCTCAGATCCAATCTCGAGCAAATGCATCAGTCGGCCCAAATAAGCCAAGCACAGGTCAGTCATCAAGAGTAGATGATAAAACAGTTGCAGTAAAAATTGAATTATGTCGAGAACCAGGTGATAGACATAAGGATATTTCAATCCCAAGGCACCGAAATCTGAAAGAAGGTAGTAATAGCTCAACAGGATCTTCTTTCTAAAGTGGAAACCATCCAAAATCACTTTCAGACTATAGATCAAGCACTAAAGGATGTCTCTTTGAGAGAAAGAGAATATGGGGTGACTCAGGTTGCTTTCCAAGAGGTTGTTATAGAAACATTGAAAGAAGAAATTGTCAGTAATTCCAAATTATCCATCCCAGAGCAAACCAGAGGGAATATCTTACTAAAGGCATGAGAGAATAATATATCAGAGAGTAGAGAAAGAGATAAAGAGATGAGGAATTCTTGTGAAGAAACATTTGGCTTGATAAATAAAAAATTGTTGGACCTTGATAAGGAAGGTAGTGTTGGGACACTAGGCAAAATTGACATACCCAAACACCTACTAGATATCAAGGAAAATGTGGAAAAGGAACAAGCTGAAATATCCCAGATAAGTCAGGTCGATATTGTCCAAGTCGACAAATGGTTAATAAAGCCAAGTTTACAATTATGGTCTATCATCATGGAAGACTGACAAGTAGGAAAACGATTGCCATAGTTGGCAACGAATTGTTACACTTTTGAGGCAAACAACCAAGCAGAGCCTTCCAAGTTGATAGCCCAGTTGATTGAAAGGTGTGTCAATTGCATTGAGTAGGGGAAAGGGAAGGCTTCTAGTGTTAAATAATGATAGATGTTTATTCCATTCTATTTTTGGAGACAGAGGAACAAAGAAAGGAAGGCGCTTTGCCCGTATGGAAGAAGACAAAGGACAAGGAAATGAAATGCTTCAATTT
>JASDQU010103346.1:102950-115502 GCA_032191745.1 Picea mariana | reverse complement strand
CTTAGTATGTAATCCATGTCGTCCCCACTAATACAATAGATAATAGAAACAAAACACATAATTAAAAATGATATGTAAATCTCTTGAGAATCCACACATCTTTTACAAGTTTGGTCAAGCTCATCATAAAGATAATGCATAGTTTTTCTATGTTTCACATAGAACTATTTAATGATTATGTTTGAGATTAAGAACTCTATTAAGCTTGGTGAAATTTTCTAAATTTTATATTCTAGATCAAGTTCAAATATGAACTTGCTCAAAATGAACCTTGGCAACATCACAAAACCTAAAATTAGGCTTACAACAATGAGAATTGTGATTTCGTTCATTCAATTTATAGCATCATCAAATCCTCACTCCTTTATTCTCTAGAATGATCATTCCCCTTTTCTTGATTCTATGCATCTTTATCTATCACACTCTTTCACTTTCTCCTCCTTGTTTCTAGTGACGTTGACATTAATGTGACGATATTTTGCAAATATTTTGAGAATGGGCCCCATAGATATCTTCCCTCTTACCCCGTCTGGAGCCCAAGATTAAGGAGACATATCCTTCGTAACATTAATGTTGGGAACAAATTTTTTGATGTTAGGTGGGATTCTTAAGGGGAGAAGGTAACATAGTTGCTATTATCATTAAACTTATGCATTAGGGATTATGCTCTAGCTTCTCACTCATTCATGCATTTTTGCATCGCTTGAGAGACAATACCATGCCAAACACCCGAGATTAAGATCTTACAGAAATTGCGCCTGGGATTTAATTGAAAATTTCTTCTCATCGATAAATGTTCATTACATTCCACGTGCAGAAAACCTGCAAGTCGATTCATTACCCAAAGAAGCCTCAACGTTTTCACCCCCTATAGCTTTCAAACTAAAGTAACACATAGAGGTGAGGCACAAAGCTTCCATACCAAACAACATTCAACACTGGTAGGTGTTTGAAGATGATGAACAGATCAAAAAATTCCTTGAAATGGTGGATGACTTCGCCGAAACTCACATTGACCAAGAAAACCAAAACGACCATACTTGGATTATGCAAGAGGGAGAGGATCCTCAAGAGTTCCAAGAAAAGATCGTGAATCATCACATGTTAGTATTAAAAAATTTACCATCGACAAAAGGAGAAAAGGACAAAAGGAGAAAAATGGACGATCATGCATCGAGAAATTGATTCGCTCGAAACAGGTGATAAAAGATAATTTATTAAGAAGAGAATGAAATGGTAAGGAAAAGGTATGAATTTTTGAAGTGCCTGTATTTCAAACGAATACCACTTAAGCGCAAAAACGATCTCATGAGTATGATATATTCACCTAAAATATCATTAAAAGAACAACTTTTTACTGTGGATTCTAAAAAGCTCACCTGGAAAAGATAAAAAATAATTAAAATAAACAGAGGAAGAAGAGTGTCTCTAAAGAAAAAGATCGAAGTGTCAAGATTATGTTATAACGCCTAGGTTTTTGAAATATAAATCCTTCTCTATCATCCTTTCTCTCTCCTCATCCTTCTCTCCTTAAAAACCAGACACCTTCCCATGCCCTCCACAGAGGAAGAAGAGGTTACGCTTTAGCTCTGGAAGCTAGCAAATGAATCTTAGAAAATAACCAGCCTTCACGACTCTTCGGTCTCCCACTAAGAAAATTTATGCATAGGTTGATCCTAACTCTCTTAGGTATTTTAATAGGTTTCAAATGATTAAGTCTTTCTCAAAGGAAGACCCTTGGAAATAAATTCTCCCATAATTTCCTGCAGACTAAGATGTTTTGAAAGTTAAGAGAAAGTTAGTCCAGAGTAATCAAAACAAGTTGACAGACCTCTATTGTGAATGTTACACAGATATCACCCCTGGTATAATTTATACCAATTGATTTCCCCCACTTCATATTTTAAAAATAAAATATAAGACAAATGGTGAAAGGAAATTCATAATTGATTGCCCCCATCTAGTCCAAAGAGATGATGAAAGGAAATTCATAAAATGATTGCCCTCATCTCAGCATTTAAATGAAAAATTTAATTTTGAAGTGATGAAAGGAAATTCAATAAAGGGAACCATATAACTTCACCGAGGTACTGAACAGGCTCACTGGAAGTAAAGAAATATCTAAGATATATGTAAGGCTTTCATACATGAATTATACTATACTTTGGTAATTAGATTTCTTCAAAACTAGATCTACATCCCAAGTTCGTGCAGGACTCCCTGATTAAAGGCATGGAATTTACTTCGCTTTGATGCAAGCCAAAACCCACAGGACCTATTGAATTTCCTAAGACTGCTTTGATCATCTTAAGTAGACCCGAATTCAGTGTCGAGAAAGGGAAAGTCACCGAATGGACTGCAGTTGAGATTAGAAAGCGATTTAGTTTTGAAATATTTCCGGAAATAAAGATGAAACCTCAAATTTCCCTCTCTATCCTCTTTCTAAAACAAGTTTCACAGAAACAAACGAATGACTCCATTTACCCAATACAAGCACTTGGTCTACTATTCTTCTCATTTCGCAAGGAGATGAGATCCCTAGTTGGAGCCTATGTTGGAACGCTTGTATTTTTCAAATACTCTAGTTTCAAAGGTTGGAGCCACCCTTTTTCTAAGTAAGTGAAATGTTATACTTAATCCCAAAAAATCTGGATTTCAGGATTTCGTTTATTTCACGATTATACCCACCAAAGCCTCAATATCCCAACACACGAAATGGCGATAAATATTATAGTTCTAATCACCATTATTGAACCACTAAGAAGAGATTTTCACCTTTTATTACCTCGTGCTCTCACGTTTCAGGAGTTACACGTCGAACTCTTTTAAACCTCCAACATGCGAAGTTGCGAAGTTGTTTTAAGTCACTCAGGTTAATATCAAGAGTAATCACTTTTAAGCCATAGTTAATCTTTATCGTGATTTCGCGACTCGACGATTGTCACCTCAAAAAGAAACACCTTTGTAACTATGATCCCCGAAGTCACAATATTCATTAATTAAGCGTGTTTAATTAAAATCTTAAGTCAAATCATAGCTAATCAACCAAATCGCACAATCGCGATTTCAGGTTTTTGGGGTTCAAAGACTAGGAGCGAAATCATCCGATACAGTGAATGTCGAAAAGGGGATTAAGGACTAAATGCACTCAATTAAAGGAGCTAAACTGGATTAATTAATTCCTTAAGCAACTTTTAACCCATACAGTCTATGGATGAAAATTTAAATGTTTCTTCATTTTTCCCAAGTCACGAATCGTCAAACATTTATGGCATTTATTTGAATTCATTGAGGTGATTGATAGTAAGATCTCATTTTACTTCTAAATCTTTCCATTAAACAATTTAACCATTATTTCAGCAAAGACTCACACGGACTTAAGCGATCAAATAAAAAGGGTTTCTTTCATTATCTCAGATTTTCTTTCTATTGTGTGCAGAGCCATTTCACCAGGATAACTTATGTCTGTGTTTTTGCTTTTTATGACAGGGGATCTAATTGCAAGGTTCTATATCATGGCTCCGTGAAAAGTGCCCAAGGCAGCCGTCGAGAGCTCAGGTCAAGGTTCAGATATTGTTTCTGATACCTCGCCTCAAAGCATCAATATTGTCAAAACATGGATGCACATTTCCAACATTCTGCAACCCGAGCTGATAAATTGTCTGGATGATTCTAGCGATAACGATGAAGATGACTTTTCCACCAAATACAAAATCATCACTCAATCAGAGATGTGCAAAATAGAAGCAAGGCCATAGCTTCTTCCCTATTATGATATGAATAGATGGGCATTGGACCATCTAGACATGCTGACTAGGATGATTTTCAGCGAACAGAGGGTGGCAATTGGGACTTTCAGACTAGAGCATTTACAGGCAATGTATAAATTGTCACCCACACCAAACCTTACTCACAATGTTGAATTCCTAGAGGGTTTCAAAAATAAGGAATGCGAGTAGTTTGGAAAAAACTTATCCGATCTGATCAAAGATTGGGTTTCGCACCCCGCGAAATTCAAGGCTGATACTCATGGAATTTATTCAATCTCCTCTTTAGAGCCACAATTCAGGTATATAGTGATGATGGCTTATAGACTGTATAGGAAGGAGGATACCACTCACTTTTTCCTCCCATGGGTACTGCTTATTCATACAATAGCTGAGGGTTTTTCTTTCGACTGGGTGAAATTATTGTCAGACAGTCTGACCAGACGAATTACTAAATATCAAGTGTAGAAGACGAGTGTGAAAGAAGCTTCATTATTTATGTCTTCTTACATCATGGATGCTATTTGATTCATGACACCTTTCCCATTAATGAGATGGAGTTGGACTCCATCTAATGCAGAGCCTATTCATGTCTACCACTCGAAACTTTGGGGGGATAAAGCCAAAGAATTCATCTACGAGATTTTCAACTGGGTAATGATACCAATGCATGTCTCCATATTCATCCATCTGCCTCCCAGGATTTCAAATAACATCATGGCCAACCTGAGTAGTGTGAAATATTTGTATATAGAAGCAGATTTTTCATACATCAGGGTTTTTGGCACCTCTATTCCCCCATATGCTCTGTCATTATTCTTGCGAGATATGCTAGTATGTCCAGATATTTCCAGGAAAACTGTGCTCAGTGGGATAAGAAAAGAGATCAAAGAATTATTGAAGAAGGTATGGCCACCTTTCCCCATTCACATAGATACATATTCTTTATTAGATTTTGGCCATGCCAGAGCAGAGGTTATGGCCATGGAGGAAATGAAATTGGTGGACACTGAGTTTAAGAAGCACGACCCTAATAAGGTTGTGAGTAAGGACATGGAGAGTTGCGGCATGAAGAGATACGAACACAAGGATTCACCTCATGATGAAATCTTCCGAGGTGCGAGGTCCTACTCTGAAGTATTAAGTAGGATCCAGGCCCTGTCGTCCGGAGATATGGTCGATTTCTTTAAATTCCAGGAACACCGGAGGAGTTGCCTCCCCCAAGTTTTACAGGGCAAAACACCAAAACTTCTGGATACACAAACAATGAAAGCCAAAGGCTCAAAGGACTCAAGTTCTGATAAGGAGGAAAACCAGGAAAAGACAGGGAAAGTTGGGACCTCAGAACAGGATGCCGAAATTCCCGATCAAGAAGGAAGAAACCTAGAGACAATTATGTCGGGCAAGCAGGTCAAAATTCAAGCAGATATACCCTCGCAAATGGTAGATGACACACTATTGTTCATATCAATCGATTCGGCCATGGACACTACCTTGAAACAATCATCGAAGGAAATCGGCAGTCCCATTGCATTTGTCACACCCTTAGAGTTCACAAAATGGAACCCCGATGGGGGATGGATTTTCAATGAAGACCTAATGCCTATTTCTGTAGAAGAGTTACCTCCGAATGATTTTTTCTTTAATAAGAAAAGGAAGTCCGTGGTGAAGCAAGAATTATATCAAAGAGTGGGCGTGGTAGCTAAAAAATGTAAAATCCTGACAGATGGAGAGGTCGTGGAAGAGGAAGAATTCACCGATGAGATAGCAGGAACATTGGGGGCTTATGCTACAGCCAACCAGTACTCAGTTGGAACTTTGAAGGCACAGTTGAAATGAAAGAACCTCTTGATCAGTAAGTTGGAGGCTAGGGTAGCTACGCCTGAGGTGAATGCCATGGATTAGGTGAACAAAGGTCTCAAGCAAGCCAGAGCAGCTTATCAACAGGAAATCGAACAACTCAGATATGATCTTGAGCAAATGCATCATTCGACCCAAATAAGCCAAGAACGGGTAAGTCAGCAAGAGGAGTTGATAAAACAGGTGTAGTCAAAATTGAATTCTGTCAAGAACTAGGTCATAGACATAAAGATATTTCAATCCCAAGCCACCGAAATTCGACAGAAGGTAGTAGTAGCTCAACAGGATCTTAATGCTAAAGTGGAAACCATCCAAAATCACTTTTAGACTATAGATCAAGCACTCAAGGATATCTCTTTGAGAAAAAGAGAAGTTGGGGTAGCTCGGGTTGCTTTCCAGGAGGTTGTTATAGCAACAACAAAAGAAGAAATGGTCAGTAGTTCCATATTATCCATCCCAGAGAAAACCAGAGGGAATATCTTACTGAAGGCATGGGAGCATAATATATCATAGAGCAGAGAAAGAGATAAAGAGATGAGGAATTCTTGTGAAGAAACATTCGTCTTGATAAATACAAAATTGTTAGACCTTGATAAGGAAGGTAGTGCTGGGACACTGGGAAAAATTGACATAGCCAAACACCTGCTAGATATCAAGGAAAATGTGGAAAACAAAAAAGCTCAAATATCACAGATAAGTCAGGTCGATACTGTCCAAGTCGACAAATGGTTAATAAAGCCAAGTTTACAATTATGTTCTATCATCACAGAAGACTGACAAGTAGGAAAAAGATTGCCACAGTTGGCAAAGAATTGTTATACTTTTGAGGCAAACAACCAAGAAGAGCCTTCCAAGTTGATAGCCCAGTTGATTGAAAGGTGTGTCAATTGCATTGAGCAGGGGAAAAGGCAGGCTTCTAGTGTTAAATAATGATAGATGTTTATTCTGTTCTATTTCTGGAGACAAAGGAACAAAGAAAGGAAGGCACTCTGCCCATACGGAGGAAGGCAAAGGACAAGGAAATGAAATGCTTCAATTTTTAATTTGTAACTGAAAGCTTCTAGAACGATTGGAATTCGAAGTGTTTTTAATCTTGTATAAATATACATTTTGAAAAGAAAACAAGGTCTTTTTTTTCATTTTTGGCCAATTGTAATAGATACATTTCCTTTGCCATAACTAATAGAAAGCAATTGGAAGACTCCAGATTTCGTGAAGACTGAGTTATGTGTTTTTCTCTGTTATTTCATATCCATTTTCATTTCTCATATATATCTTTGATGAATGCTTAGCTGCAATTTAGTACAACCTCTACTGTGGTGATCAATTATTTAATCATCTAATCATTTATAGTTTTTCCTCTATATCGACTATCAGTAGGTACAAGACCTGTGAATTATTTAGATTTCTATATTTTATGATTCGTCAAAGTTTTTCTTGTCTATTTTCTTCTTCTGTTACAGGGTGAGATTCTTCCTTGTTTGAAGCTTCACATTGTTGACAGCTTAATGTTTTCTTACGTTTCATGCATGACTTTTCAAAGTTAACTTAGTTACGGGAAAAGGCCTTTGGATTTGTTATACTATTAATTCGTACTCGAGAAATCTTTCTTATATGATCTAAAATTGAAACATCATTTTAAACATCAAACCCTTTAAAACTTTGTTCCTTCATGATTGTGCCCATTGTAAGACAGCCCAACATTGAACCTGGTCTTTCAGATCAAACCAACATCTCTTTAAATCTCTTTGATACCATACTAAAAACCACCACCACCTAGGTAGAACTCTAACATTCATGGGCAACAATTGAACGGGATATAAGCATCCAATAACATTTGGAAGCTAGACAAAGACAACTTAGAAATCATCCATAGCTTCTTTTCCTAAAGTTTGTTCTTTTCCTTTTTATCATTCACCCACTTTGGGATTCCTAGAATCTATACTTTATAGCCTTAAGTATAGACTCTGGAACAACACCTTCCATCTCCACCACCAAATCTTGGTGGTCGGCTTGTTTATTATCCAAAGATGCATAAATCTGTGGCATGCTCCTAGCCACATCATTGATTGTGGTGGCTTCTTGGATGTTGTAGACTCCCGTGTTGTTCTGATGTCTATGTGGGAAATCCCTCAACAGATGTTCTTCTCCGCAACCTGAACATTTCAAGGGTTCTCTCTTTGGGTTATGATTCTTTCCTGGGGTTGATCCAAAAGGTTTATTCCCACTCTAGGAGGGTAAATTTTGTTGATACACACTTTGGGTAGGAAGGATCATACTAGAATCCTTCCTATAGTTCTTAAATCTTGAGGATTTAAAACCCTTATTCTTGAATCCCGAACTACTCTTCTTCTTCCAGTCCTCGTGAGGTTCTATCTGACTCTCGAACTATTCATAACAATACCTTGCCTTCCAGATAGTGTCTTCTAAGGTATTTGGCTCATCAAACTCAATCTTGTTCTGGTAGGTCTGAGGTAACCCATTGATAAGTCATTGTACTTTTACCTTTTCATATTTTATGTAGGGTACATACCTCAACAGCTCAAGTAATTTATTGACATATTCCTTTATGATTAGTTGTCCCAGCTTGAGTTCATATAACTCCTTAGTCTTCACATCAAAGTATTTCTATGACATATACTTCTTCTTGAAGTGTTTCTCAAATTGTTTCCATGATAAGTCCTCTTCATGGATTCCTTTCACATTCTTAAGGTATTCCCACCAAATGGAAGCTTTTCCATTAAAGTTGAAGATGGTTATTCGAGCCTTCAAGTTTTCAGAGTAGTCATGGAATCTGAAGTACTTCTTTAAACTAAACAGCCAAGCTTATTCCTCTTCCCCTTTCTTAATATCTCCATAGAAATAGGGTGATATAGCTTTCTTGAACTCTTCAGGATCACGACTTTTACAATGCTTTTGCTTCTTTCCTTTATTTTAAGATTGGGAGTTACTTTTGTTACTAGAATATCCCTCGGAGTTGCCTGTTTCCTCTCTAGAGGACTCTCTCGATGAGTGTCCCATGTCTCTAGGTTGGGCCTTTCTCGAGTTACTTCTCCTAGTGTGGCCACTTATGGGACTATGTTTTTGTATCTCAGATGGACTTTGAATTCTCTTTGTATGTCGTCAGTCCACATGACTGGTTGTGGGTCCATGTTGCAACTTCCTTTGTATGTCTGATAAGCTCTTCACTAAGACTGCATTAATTTCTATTTGTTTTTCTTTCTCTTTTATCAATCTCTTGTTGTCATCCTTGCAACTCTATAATTCATCCATGAGGCTCCTTACAGTTCCAGCCATATTCAGAGGGGTTTCCACCACCCTGTTTTCATTAGATTATTCGTCTCTATTGTGGGAGCCCTCCCCCACTTCATGGTGCGTCACCATCCTTTATATTTGTATTTTTCCCGTGATTTACTGATTGCTTGAGTGATGATAAAACATTTATTGTTAGCCAATAATCTATTGGTTTATGAACAACACACAGTTCAAATTTCTTAAATACACACACATAGTAGAAAGTTTCATTCTTTTCTTCAGTAAAATTTTTACCAGACTCTTTATGAAAGAGGTAAGATAGGGTGTCACCATTAAAATTCCTTTGAATATAGTTTTTAAGCAACTTGTACATGAGCCCAAGCAGTTCAAGTGTTGTAACCATGCTCTGATACCAATTTGTAACACACCCAGGGTGGGGCCTTGAAATTTTGTTTTTCTTAAGAAATCAAATCCTCCCTTTCGACATCTCTATGCCATTCTAATCGTCTAGATATTTTCAACCACAGTCTCCATGCTCAAAATTGAGCTTCAAGCTATCATATATACCTCTCTCAAATTCCTCGGGTGTTCATTGGTTGAGGCCACGGGACTTCCACGTGGGTCTAACTCAATATGCTTCTCCCTGAGTTCTTCGATATCATGGAACTTTCAGTGTCCCTAATTCTATGGCGGAAATCCATCTACCAGAAAATCCAACGACTGGACTTGGTCCTCGGCTAACTCACAGACTAACGGGGAATTCGGCGTTCGACCTTCTAAATTGAATTCTCAGCCTAGCCTCTTCCCTTTGGATACAATCGCATACGACTACAAATATGACCAGATGCCAAGACAATAGATGCATGTGTCGGTGCTTTGAAGCTTCGGGCTCCAGACATTTTCAACCTATGACACCATAAATCTTCTGAACTACCGAATCGATGGATTTCGGGTATGCTTACCGGAATCAGGAGTCCCCGTTTTATTTCAATATCAACGAACCATGCTTACTTCGAGACTCTCCACTTCACAAATGCTAACCTCCAAAGGGAAATCCTTCCAGAGTATCATATCTCCCAACACATGTCCTCTGAGATTAACGGCTAAGGTGAACCCCGACCTTTGGGCCTTCGGGGGTTCTTGTTCCACTTTTCTCCAAAGTGGCTATCCTCTGTAGTAACAGATCGCCTTCCACACATCCCCAAAGGCCCGAAGGTCAGGTATGTTATTTTCATACAAAATATAATGCATATGTTTTCATTAGTGCTCATGTTGAATACTTAAATGATGCATTTTTCTTGAATTTTTTGTAGAATTGTAGAGAACATATTGTTCTTGTGCATGGATATTTTTTTTCAAAATTTATAATGTTGATCCAAATGGATATCGGTGGCCACCCATCTTTTTCGACTGGCTCAAAACAGTTTTCTGGCAATTTTGGCAATTTACTATTTTTAGCAGGTTTTAACTTCTGGGGCCATTTTGAGGGCCTAAATGAATGTTTTTTGAGATAGAGGTTCTCAATGATAGCCAAAGGCATGATTGGTCCCCCAAAATGAATCTCCTCGACGATACCTTTCCAACGAGCTATCACACACCTAAAACGGAGATCGTATGCAAAAGTTACGACCCCGGGAAGTTGATGTACTAACTTACCCAAACGGGGCCCACATGACTTTTGGCGCTTCATCTCCTAGGGTTAGGTTTTTGGATGTCTATGAATTTTGGCATTCTCGTCTATTGTAAAAAGGCCTCTAGAGCCTCATTGTAATCATCTTCTCACGGATGTGAGTAGCAGCCACATCTCTTCTCAAAGATAAGCTACCAGCGCCCTAGCTAGTTTATTTACATTCTGTCTGTAAGCATATTTCAGTCATTTGTTATTAATGAAATGAAGTCTTATTTCCGCTGCATCTCTGAGTTTATGTGTATTTCTATATTTCATTGTGTTCCTACATAAATCCAGATTAGTGGTATCAGAGCGGTCTTCTCATTCTCGATCCTTCTTTGCATGTCCCCAACGAGATCAGGGTATACGGAGTTGGGACTCGATCTGGTTGAACCTTTGCGAGATCAGCCTCGCAAACCCCTATTAATACCTCACAATGCACCTTTTTCCCCACACTTTTTGCCATTATTATACCCTTCATCACTTGTATTTAGACTCATAATATCACTTCATCTGATCACCCCAAGGTATACAACGTCATTTCTCATTACTACATGCTTAATCTATTTTGCATAATATTTTACATCACTTTTGTACTTAACCATTGATTAGAAATGCATAAGTGTCTAAAACTGTAGATTTGCATTCAAGGCCTATTACTGAAACACAGAACTGATGATGAAACACGGAGTTGCTACACAGTCTGAGGTCGCAGATGCTGAAACACGGAGCTATTACTCAGTCCAGAGTTGCAAATGTTGAAACACAGAGGAAACCGCCAGAATCGACGATGCAAAAACATAGGGAAGCTGCCACAGTCAGTAGTCAACACAGTCAGAGTGCAATTCATGTGGCTGAAACAGCATCAGCAACGATGAGAAGAAGTTGTTACACCGGCCGTAACAGCAATACCTCGTTTAGATCCTGTAATAGCATTCGGTTGCGTGAGACTAGGACATCCTATGTTGATTTAGAAAGAAGATCCGATTTAGGATAGGATCCAGATATGCATTGTAATGATTGTATCGAAGGGATTTCCTCTTTAAAATCAGAGGAAATCACCATTCGAGATATCCAAGTTTTGATGTATTGAAGCAACTCCAGAGAAGCGGGACGTATTCTATTCTTCCAATTTGTAATGTGATTTTTCGACAGATGAATATAAGACTGCTTTGAGTATCCTACTGTAGCTTTTCATTCAGGGGAATATTGTGAGAAGGGAGGGCCCACCTTCTTCACAATATTCACCCATTAGTTAGAAGTGTGTTAGTATAATTTCTGTTCATGCTTTGTTTAAACTGTCGTTTGCTGAAACACTGTTTTTAATGGATTCTGCTTTGCTGAAACACTACTGACTCTGTCTTAGTTTATTGAATGGAATTTGTAATTCTTTTTATCAGCAATCTTGTGTGATGATTTTATGAGGCTAGACAGAGGTTTGATTAAAGGTTCCTGCTCAGACAGAAAGGGATCGAAATGTCATACCCTCTGTAGGATTCATTCACTGCTACAAGTGTGCTAGCCAAAGGTTCGGTTAAAGGGTTCCTTCTCAGACAGAAAGGGATCGGAATGTCAGACCCTCTGTACGATTCATTTACTACTGCAAGTGTGCTAGCTAGAGGCTCGGTTAAAGGGTTCCTGCTTAGACAGGAAGGGATCCAATTACCTCAACTTTTGTAGATTTCATTTACCCCTGCAAGTGTGCTAGCCAGAGATTTGGTTAAAGGGTTCCTGCTCAAACAGGAAGGAATCACAACACCTTGTCTTCTATAGATTTATTTTACCCCTACAAGTGTGTTAGCCAGGGATTGGGTTAGGGATTCCTACTCAGAAAGGAAGGGATCAGACTGCCCTGTTCTCTGTAAACCTCAACCTCACAAGTGTGCTAAAACAGAAATAAGGCTTAAGGCTCCTGCTTAGAAGGAAAGGAACTAGGTGGCTTTGTTCTCTGTTAGATAGAGTTAATTGTTTTCTGCATTACTGTTTTCATAAAAGAGTGTT
>JASDQU010103346.1:89454-102538 GCA_032191745.1 Picea mariana | reverse complement strand
AATGAAATGAAGTCTTATTTCCGCTGCATCTCTACGTTTATGTGTATTTCTGTATTTCATTGTGTTCCTACATAAATCTGGATCACCTCCTTCGCTCTTACCCTATGTGGAACCATCGACTTATGCTGACACTAACCAACCCAACACTCTACCAGATTCTCATCCCAAAGGTGGTGTTAAGTCTGTTAAAAAGTTTGCAAAGAAAAAGTGTAAAGGCAATGTTGATATCAATTATAAGGGTAAAAGAGTTGCATGTTGGGTTTCACGATGTGCCCGAAATAAAACTAAGCCTTGTGCAGACCAAACAACAATTGTGTTGAGCAAGGATTCTGATTCGAAAATTGAATGGTTTCTAACTGAAGAATATCCATATTCGTATGGACTTTGCTCTGGTAAGCCCTATGATTATGTGACAAACCTTCCACTGTGTCTTAAAGGCAACCCCGACTTCCCTAGAATCAAACTTAACAGTGAACCTATAGGTCAAATGGAAAATTCCCCACCTGTTAATACCATCACTGCTAATACACAGTCTATTCAGCCGCAATGCAATGAATGTTAGTCATGGCTCTATAGGTATTACAAAGACGTGCCTTTACTTCAGTCTCAGATCAAATCCTTGGAAGACCAGGTGAATTTTCTAAAGAAGGAGAATGGCAGACTACAAAACGTAGCTCAAACCAATGATAAAAGACAAAAAACCACAGGGTCTATTGTTTTTAAGAATGTGGAAGCAGTGACTGCCATTGTGAATTCGAAAATTGTTTGATTAAGACGAATCCCTTAATCTGAGGTATGCTGTTTAAAAGTAATTTTAGGATGATCTTATCTTTGTTTTTAATTAGAATACATGATTTGTTTGCACAAATTACATCTATTCTGTTTTGATTGATTCAATAAAACATGATTCTAGTTATAATTATAACTAGCTACAGAATCGTGAGATTCTGTAGCTAGTTACTAAAATTCGAATTCCCTGTTTTTACAACCAAAATGCAATCTGAAATCGTTTATTCTTGTGGGTTTACAGTTACATACAATTTCTAAATAAGATTTGAATCGCCGGTGGCATCTCTCAACATGCTATTTCTTTATGTGGTTTTAGAATAGGCTGTTGGTTTTTATAACAATGAGAATTTGGGAGGTTGAATCCCCCACAATTTTTGGAACAAATTTGATGATATCCACAGGAAACGTTTTGATCTTGTAGCCTATATAAATGTATTGTTTTGTAAACTAAGAACCATCGATGTCTGGGAGCAGAAACTATGGATTTATGATTGACAGACTTGAATGGAAGTTGATATTGGTACAACTTTAGCTTCGACATATCGTATTTTTGTTCAAGTTTTGGCCATTTTGATTTGTAATTAAACTGTGACTACTTTAGATATCATGTTTTATTATAGATTGATGTGACGGAATTTATATGATGTCCATGTTTTATGTCTCTCATATTATATACAAAAATTGTCCTATTCAAATTTGATGATTAGAAGGTTAATCTTCTTTATTCAATGAGCAGTTGTATGCAAATTTTTATAGATAGATTTATCTTAATGTGATCATTTATCAAATTATAGAATTGTTGTTGCTACATCTCTTACATGTTTTGTCATTAGCATTCAATCATTATTGCTTCATGTTTACAAGAAGCATTGGTAAGATCTGGTGCGGGTTGGCCTCATCAAACAACAAAATTAGATGCTATGCACATGACGAATAGGAGATGCGATTACAGGTTAGTTTTCTAGTTTTATTTTATTAGTTTAATTAGTATAGAAATTCCCTGTAATCTAAACACATTTTACTGTTCATTTCTGTTTCAATTAGACGGTTTCCTATTGCGTTTCTTTTTTTTATAAGCATTATAAAAAAATAATAAAAAAAGACTGAATGATAGTTTTACTGTCATAAATCAATTCATATTTGATTTTCGCAGATTTCGATCAAAATTTGCATTCTGTAAATGTTATACATATATCAGAGATATAATCATATTGTACATATAATAAGTAAAGCTATTTTGTAAATATTAGTTAGTGAACTATAAGTATATTGTAGATTTGTATATAGCTTCCAGCGAGTGTTTTTATTAAGTTATCTTCTTTAGTTTTGTTTTTCACTTTATTAGGACTCAGATCATCTAATGGAGACGCTAAACCTGTTAGAGTGGATTAATCCAAACAACTTGGTTTAAGTAGACAACCCCGGATTGGATTCACTCCTCCTGTTGACAAGCGGTCAATTTTGCCCATCAACAAATGGCGCTAGAAGGAGGGCTTGAAAATTATTAATGGCATGAGGTGGTCGTAAGACTCCTCCACCACCTACCCGCCACCTATAGTGACTAGAAGTCATTCAAATGACAACATTGTCCCTCAAACAACAACCACATCAAACGAAAATCTATGGATCACAGTTGAACTTGGAGGCACTAACCTCACTTTAAATCCTACAGTTCCAATCCTCACTCCTGCAGCAGGAAGATCCCGTATACCACCATCACCACCTCCTTCATCTCCTTCTTCTTCTGGAGAAGAGTTCTCTGACGAAGGTAGTTCCTCATCCCATCCTTCGACACCACCCACACCTATGGCCAACCAGAACAATCCCACCAGGCCCTAGCTCGACCAAGATGTAGTGGCCATACCTGGGCCTCAACATCCCTTACCCAAACACCCGGAGAAATGGCTCCCTAAATTTGACCCGGACTCTAAAAAAATCACCGAAGATCACATCAACAAGTTTATGTTAGCCATTAGATTCCATAGTGTTGAGCACAAAGACGTAGTCTGTAGATTGTTTCCCTCCAACTTTGAGGGCAATGCCTCTACTTGGTACTTTTCCCAACAACCCCATACCATCGTGTCATGGGAGAAGTTTGAATCCTGTTTTCTTGAGAAGTTTGGAGGCGACAAGACCCTAGAAGTTCTAGTCATGGAACTTTCTAGTTTAAGAATGAACTCCAAAGAAAAGATCAAAGACTTTAATCCAAGGTTCTTAACACTAAAGAACCGAATCCCTATGGATTCAATGCCTGCCAAAAATCTTATCATAACATATTATACGGAAGCCTTGCATCAAAACATAACCATTTGGGTAAAGAGATCTAAGAAATCCACGTTGTTAGAAGCCTTCAAAGAATCTAGTCAGATCGATAAAGACATCCTCAGCTTAAAAGACACTACTAGCAATGAAATAGAGACTAGTTCATCTTCCAAAAAGAAAATCGAAATCCTCCCTAGACCTGCCCAAAACAAAGCACAACCAAAAAGCTCAGATTTAAAAAACTTATAGAAAGTCGTTCAAAAACTGTCCAATCAAGTTATATATTTGAAAAGGATGGTTGAAGAAGCTTCGTCGATAAAAGGGCATTACAAACCCCCATTTTAGGAAGCCTTTTCCCACCAACCGACCTATTTCAAATATTGAAGGCCTAAATCTAGAAATATTGCAATTCGCTATTCAAACGATTCTAGAAGCACATGATAACTTGATGCCTCCTGAGATCTCTGAGGAAGTAACTGAGCAAGAGACAGTAGAAGAAGATGAATCCTCTCTGAACATTTTTGGACATTTCTCAGATAGTATTTTTCAAGCTAATTTCGAAACAGTACATCCTTACAATACTAGGAGTAAAAAAACAAAAAATCCTTTTTCTGAAATCACTATGACTTTTCCCCCAAAATAGTATAAATCAACTGAGACTAAACAAAATTATGCAAACCCAAGCTTAGATTATGATTTGGTTGAAGATCTAAAAAAGTTAAGGGCTAATATTTCTGTTTATGAATTATTAAAATTCCTGTTTCTGCTACAAAAAATGCTACAGAATATTGCAGAGAACAACAAAAATGGAAATCGAAATAGTAACAAAGGTTTTCAGAACAACTCCAAAGTTCCTCAGACGGCCTCCCCCAAGACTAATTCTGATTCTCACGAGAAAAGAGACCTTCCTGTAAATAATGTAACAAATGTAGATAAATTAGTTTTAGAGGCTGCGAGTAAAAAGTAACAAGCTTCCACCATTAGTACTCGCAGAAATGTCCCTCCATTTTTGTTAACTTTTGAAATCTTCAATAGGAACATGCACAACTTTATGGTAGATTCAAGAGTGTCATCTAACGTAATGCTCTATTCTGTGTGTCAGAAGATTAATGTTGAAGTTCAACCATCCACCTTGAAGATCATTCAGCTTAATCAAACTAGTGTTAAAGTTATAGGCGAATTAAGAAATGTTCTTATAAGATTGTCGTCTAACCCTAAAGTTCATCAAGTGATTGATATTATTGTTGTAGATATTCCAGAAGTTTATGGTTTGTTTTTAAGCAGAGACTGGTCAGAACAGCTACGCGACTATTTTGCGATGGATTGGTCTCACCTGTGGCTGCCCGAGAATGGAAAGCCCAAAATAATCAAGGTAAATCGTGAACGTTACCTAAAGTTCACAGTGACAGATTTAAATGATCCCAATGAGCCATTTACACCTTCTGCCGATTCACTCGAAATACAAGGGATGAATACCTTTTTTGAAAATTTCATGGCCGAAACTTTCGCTATCACTAACCCTGAACAATAGTAATAAATTTTGACATATATGTAGCCAACAACTTCTACCCAATGGTCACATGTACCCGACAAAAATCAAATATGGTCTCTTTACTTTGACGGGTCAAAATCCAAGGAAGGAGTTGGTGCAAACTGCGTGATTATTGATCCAGCAGGTAACAAAACCCTGATTGCATGCAGGTTAGAGTTTGAATGTACAAACAACATAGTAGAATATGAGGCTTTATTGAAAGGCCTCAAAAAAGCATTAGATATGAACGTTCAAAATTTGACTGTCTATGGCGATTCAGAAATTATGGTTAGACAGGTAAAAAATTCTATCCACTGTTTATCTCCGCACCTTAAAAGCTACCAATCTGAGGTATGGAATTTGATGAATAAGTTTTCTGCATTTAACATAAATTATATTCCTAGATTGAATAATTCAGAAGCTAACTTGTTAGCTAATGTAGCTTCGAAACTTTTTCCTACAAAAGACTTGTCTTCGAATGCATTTTCCGTCGAACTGTTGTTCAGACCATCCATCCCTGACAACATCACAAATTGGAGAGTCTTCGATGACGATCAACAGATTATAAGTTTCCTGCATATGGAGGAAACTTTTCAGGGCATAGTAATCGACGAAGGTACTCATGACGAAAATCTTCGTGACTTCACAGTAATACCAGATTCAAGATCTCCTGAATCTTCATTAGACATGGTAAATTCTATCCCTAAATTAGTAGTTAGATTAGAAAAATTTTATGATCTTCAGGACAAGTTCAAAAAATCAATGAACTGTAAAACGAATAGTTCCTCTTTAATGCATGAAAAAGTAAACTTGGGAACTAAAGACAATCCACAATGCATTAATTTAGGGATGTTCTGAACAAGAAAAAACAACGTTTATTAAATTGTTTAAGGAATTCAAAGATTTTTTTGCTTGGACATACGATGAACTAAAAACCTTTGATCCTAACATCATACAACACATTATCCCTATGAAACCCCAAACCCAACCTTTTCAACAAAAGTTAAGGAAAATGCATCCAAAACTCGAACCAACTATCAAGAAGGAATTAAATAAACTCCTGAACACTAAGATAATCTTCCTAGTTAGGCACACACAATGGATCTCTAATCTTGTCCCTGTCCGGAAGAAGAGTGGTGAAATCCGATTATGTGTCGATTTCCAAAATCTTAATCGAGCATCTGATAAAGACAACTACCCTGCCCCACCTATGGAACAGATCCTTCAATAGGTATCTGGTTCTGAAACATTATCCTTATTGGATGGTTTTTCAGGGTATAACCAAGTCCGGATGTCCCCTCCAGACCAACTTAAAACCACCTTCCGCACTCCATGGGGCACCTATGCTTATAGGAAGATGCCCTTTGGACTCATAAATGCTGGTGCCACTTTCCAGAGAGTGATGGACATCGCTTTCCGAGGCTTAATCAATCAATCTGTTGTAGTTTATCTGGATGATGTTACTATCTTCTCAAAAAACAAGGCAGATCATCTATCTCATTTAAGATCCGTTCTACAACGATGTCGTAAGTACGACATTTCTTTGAATCCTAAAAAATCTATCTTCGCAGTAGAACAAGGTAAGCTCTTAGGATTTATTGTATCAAGCGAAGGGATGATTATCGACCCTGAAAGAACTCAATTCATTTCGAAACTCCCCCCTCCCTCGTCCAAAAAGTCTATGCAATCTTTCTTAGGTCAGATAAACTTTGTCAGGAGATTCGTCCCCAGTTTTTCAGAAATGGTGAGGCCATTACAGAACCTAATAAAAAATGGCGTACAATACCATTGGGGACCTTTAGAAAACCAAGATTTTAATTCAATAAAAAAGACCATAATAGACACTCATTCTCTGATGAGCCCCAAATTTTTGCAAGACTTCACTCTCTACACATTCGCTTCTGACCGCTCTTACACCGCTGTCCTAACTCAAAAGAACGCGGAAAATAATGAAGTCCCAATTGCCTTTATGAGCTCAGCCTTCAAAGGGACAGAACTTAATTACCCAACAGTAGATCAAAAAGCCTATGATGTTTTTAAAGTAGTAAAGCACTTTCGATCTTATCTTTTGAAATCTAGGACGAAAATCATTGTCCCTTACCCGACAATTAGAAATCTATTAGTACAGAAAGAACTAGGCAAAAAGAGGGAAAAATGGGTCACATCCTTGCAAGAGTATGACATAGAAATCACCCTTGCACAAATAGTGAGAGGTCAAGGGTTATGAAAGTTAGTCGCTGACTCAGCTGCAGGATAGCAAGAGGAAAATGATATGTCGAATCTAGGACAACACTACCAAAATTTAATTTGCTGTGCACAAAACCCTGTTAATTCCTGGTATGATGATATAAAAAAATTTCTTGAACATGGGTCAACTCCTCGTCACCTGTATCCCACAAAAAGAAGAGCGCTAAGATTAAAATCTGCTTCCTTTTAGCTGATTAATGGTATTCTGTTTTGTCAAAATTTTGATGAAGTACTAATGCGCTGTCTTGAGAAAGATGAAGCATAAAAGGTCTTATTGGAATTGCACGCAGGAGAAGCTGGTGGGCATTTTGGTGGAGATACCACTGCCCATAACGTATTAAGAGCAGTTTGCTACTGGCCCACACTTTTTAAATATGCTCATGCTTTGTGTCGCAAGTGTGTAATTTGTCAGAAAGCATCCAGACGGATACAGAAACCAGCCTTCCCTCTGCAACCCGTTTTAGTAGACTCCCCTTTTCAGCAGTGGGGTCTTGATATTATAGGCCCGATCAATCCATCATCCTCACAACAGCATAAGTTTATCATAACAGCCACAGATTAATTCACCAGGTGGTCCGAAGCTGCCCTATTAAAAGCTGTAAATACCAGTCAGGTAATAGCCTTTTTGAATTCAAATATTATTACTCGTTTTGGTATCCCTCACTGCCTGGTATTTGATAGCGCTTCCTATTTTTCGTCTCTTGAGATGAGTGATTTCACTCTAGAAAAAGGAATTAAACTAAAATATTCTGCCAGCTATTACCCTCAAGGAAATGGATTGGCAGAATCAACTAATAAAAATATGATCAAAATTATCAAGAGAACGGTCTCTGAAAACCATAAAAATTGGCATAATGCATTATTAAATGCAATCTGGGCTGATAGAGTGACTCCAAAAACTGCTGTGGGTAACTCACCCTTCTTTCTCGTTTATGGCAGAGAGGCAATTCTGCTACCACATATTCTCATTCACTCTCTGCAGCTATCACATAAAATACAAGAAGTGGACTGTCCCCCTTTGGAGAATCGAATTAACGCGTTGTTAAAATTAGAAGAAGTGAGGGCTCAAGTGAAACGAAAATTGGATCAACATCAACTCGTTGTCAAAAGTTGGTTTGAATGCAATTCTGCCTCTAAATTTTTTTTTGAGGTAGGTGACCTTATCCTGAAATGGGATAAACCACATGAGGAAAAAGGAGAGCATACAAAGTTTCAGAACTTGTGGCTAGGACCATTCTTGATTGCTGAGAAATTGGGTCCCAGCTCCTTCTGATTACAGAATCTAGAGGGACAACCAGACACCTATCTGGTGAATGGTCATGCTCTAAAAAGCTATTTCACATGATGACAATCCCGTGTACACTATGTAAATATTTTTGTTTTGCTTGCTTTTCGTTTTTCTTTGCTGTTTTGCTTTGATTCTTCCCTTATGCTTACTAGTTTTTATTTTGAAACACACATACCTGCATCATGAACTGTTTCAGACAAAGAGAACAAAAAATTTTCTCCTCTAAACATGGGCATATGGTTTATCATCGATTTGTCTTATTTTGTTATGAGCATGGTTGTTTTCATGGTATAACCCCTTGGTCTCGAACACACCTTGGTTACATGTGTATTAAACCACCACCCATTTAGCATTCGACTAATGTAATGGGATTTTAGTTTATAAAAACTTTGATTCAATTGTTTATTTGAAATTTTGATCGAACTTGGATATGCTTATGATGGTTTCAACTATTATGATTTTTATGTGTACCGTTACATTGAGGTGTCATTCCAAGTACAACATGGTATGATGTGTTTTCATGGCCTCGATCTATACGATTTTTCCTCACACACATAGAATTAACACTCATGCCTACCATTTCAAGCTCTTTTCGCATTGTGTTGGGGAAGCTCGGGGGAATGGCTCTGTTCCTTTTCTGTCGAACCCTATTGCCGAATCCCTTGTCGATTTTGTGCTGTTAGCCATGGCCCCTATAGTGAGAATTGAGCCCAACAGTGTCCAGAAATTGTTATCGTTTGATAATGCTCGAGAAGACTTAGAAAGGAATGGCTGGCGGGTCTTTGTTGAAAAGTTTGAGGGTTTTAATTTAGCAGTCTCTCAACAATTTGCGCTAACGTTCAATGGTTGCAAAGCTAAAATAGGAGATGTCCAGCTTGAGTTAAATGAAGATTTCATTAGCCAAGCCACAGGTCTGCCAGCCGTGAGACAAAAGTGGTTCAAAAACTCAAAGGTTGAGGAGGTTCCCTGGTCACTGTTGTTCACCTCAAGGAAGATTACCAGCTGTGACAGAGGTATGCCCGTTATAGCTCTAAAACCTAGATGGCATGATCTGTTAGCTATTGTCAAGTAGTTCTTTACCTGTGAGGGTAGATATGGTTTGGTTTTCTTATATCACTTGCGGTTGCTCATGAGTTTTATCGATTTTCCCCTAAACATGCCCTATTTTCTCCTTCGAAGTTTATACAAAATGGAAAAGTGTTTTAAAAGGCAGAAATCTAATTCCATCCTGTTCCACCATTGTTTGATCAAGATTATTATTGTTCATCAGTTGAAATTAAATGGTGATTGTTGGGATGCCTTCCTATTAAGAAATGGTTTTGCTAGCAGAGAAATAGGACAGGTTGACAAGTCTGTCGTCACAAAAACCCTCGTCGAGCCTGCCATCTCTCCTCCTTCGCTCTTACCCTGTGTGGAACCCTCGACCTATGCTAACACTACCCAACCCGACACTCTACCAGATTCCCATCCCAAAGGTGGTGTTAAGTCTGTTAAAAAGTATGCAAAGAAAAAGTGTAAAGGCAATGTTGATATCAATTATAAGGGTAAAAGAGCCGCACGTTGGGTTTCATGATGTGCCCGAAATAAACCTAAGCCCTGTGCAGACCAAACAACAATTGTGTTGAGTGAGGATTCCGATTTGGAAATTGAACGGTTTCTAACTGAAGAATATCCATATTCGTATGGAGTTTGCTCTGGTAAACCCTATGATTATGTGACAAACCTTCCACCGTGTCTTAAAGACAACCCCGACTTCCCTGGAATCAAACTCAATAGTGAACCTACAACTCAAATGGAAAATTCTCCACCTGTTAATACCATCACTTCTAATACATAGTCTATTCAGCAGCGATGCAATGAATGTCAGTCATGGCTTGATAGGTATTACAGAGACATGCCTTTACTTCAGTCTCGGATCAAATCCTTGGAAGACCAGGTGAATTTGCTAACGAAGGAGAATGGAAGACTGCAAAACGTAGCCCAAACCAATGATAAAAGACAAAAAACCACAGGGTCTATTGTTTTTAAGAATGTGGAAGCAGCGACTGCCATTGTGAATTCGAAAATTGCTTGATTAAGACGAATTCCTTAATCTGAGGTATGGTGTTTAAAAATAATCTTAGGATGATCTTGTCTTTGTTTTTAATTAGAATACATGATTTGTTTGCACAAATTACATCTAGTCTGTTTTGATTGATTCAATAAAACACGATTCTAGTTATAATTATAACTAGCTACAAAATCGTGAGATTCTGTAGCTAGTTACTAAAATTCGAATTCCCTGTTTTTACAACCAAAATGCAATCTGAAATCGTTTATTCTTGTGGGTTTACAGGTACATATGATTTCTAAAGAAGATTTGAATCGCTGGTGGCATCTCTCAGCATGTTATTTCTTTATGTGGTTTTAGAATAGGCTGTTAGTTTTGATAACAATGAGAATCTGGGAGGTTGCATCCCCCACAATTTTTGGAACAAATTTGATGATATCCATAGGAAACGTTTTGATCCTGTAGCCTATATAAATGTATTGTTTTTTAAACTAAGAACCATCGCTGTCTGGGAGCAAAAAATATGGATTTATGATTGACAGACTTGAATGGAAGTTGATATTGGTACAGCTTTAGCTTCGACATATCGTATTTTTGTTCAAGTTTTGGTCATTTTAATTTGTAATTAAACTGTGACTACTTTAGATATCATGATTTATTACAGATTGATGTGATGGAATTTATATGATGTCCATGTTTTATGTCTCTCATATTATATACAACAATTATCCTGTTCAAATTTGATGATTAGAAGGTTAATCTTCTTTATTCAATGAGCAGTTGTATGCAAATTTTTACAGCTAGATTTATCTTAATGTGATCATTTGTCAAATTATAGAATTGTTGTTGCTACATCTCTTACATGTTCTGTCATTAGCATTCAATAATTATTGCTTCGCGTTTATGAGAAGCATTGGTAAGATCTGGTGCGGGTTGGCCTCATCAAACAACAAAATTAGATGCTATGCACAGGACGAATAGGAGATGCGATTACAGGTTAGTTTGCTAGTTTTATTTTATTAGTTTAATTAATATAGAAATTACCTATAATATAAACACCTTTTACTGTTCATTTTTGTTTCAATTAGATGGTTTCCTATTGCGTTTCTTTTTTTTATAAGCGTTATAAAAAAATAATAAAAAAAGACTGAATGATAGTTTTGCTGTCATAAATCAATTCATATTTGATTTTCAGAGATTTCGATCAAAATTTTCATTCTGTAAATGCTATACATATATCAGAGATATAATCATATTGTACATATAATAAGTAGAGCTATTTTGTAAATATTAGTTAGTGAACTATAAGTTTATTGTAGATTTGTATATAGCTTCTTGCGTCTGTTTTTATTAAGTTATCTTCTTTAGTTTTGTTTTTCACTTTCTTAGGACTTAGATTGGCTAACGGAGCCGCTAAACCCGTCGGAGTGGATTAATCGAAACGGCTTGGGTTAATTAGACATCCCCGGACCAGATTCACTCCTCCAGTTGATGAGCGGTCAATTTCGTCGGTCAACACTTCTCTATTGAGACTTTATGATTAGTGATCCTACACATGATTTGACTTGAGCACCTTGCGTGTGTCGGATGAGGGTGCGCTCATGGTTGAGCCAATCCGCACCTTGGATCATTGCATTTGACAGCTACGACGTCGAACAATGTATGAGGTCAAGGTCTAGTGGGACAATTATAGTTCGCACTCGATGACCTGGGAGGATGCATATGATATGCGCCAACAATTTCCTTTTTGTTTGATAGATAGACTTATGATACTATGATACACATTATGTCGGCATTTATACTGTGAAACTTTGAGATGAAGTTTAGACCAAGTTGGGGTGTATGTAACATCCCTCTCTTGCACACTGAGCAAACTTATTCTTTGAGGACACTTACTCGCAAGTGATCCGAATTATTATGCTATTAAAACATTGATTTTGATTATGAGGCGTTATGGGTCGATGACATGTTGTTTTACTGCATTTACATAGACAGGTGCTATTCATTTGGTTTTAATAAATGTGCGGTATTTTGGACCTCAAGGATGCAGAGGAATCAATGGAACCCCTTGGACTCTGGATCAAGTCGAGGAGTGAACCATTGGGGATCGATTGTTTTATATGTGATATTAGTGCATCTTATTAGATGATATGATTATGGATATGTTGCTGACATGATTCGTTGATGATGCAGGCTGGTGATAGCTTGCTTACCAGAATCACATGTGGAGTAGAGGGGTCATGCACGATTACCAGAGATGTTCAGGGAGAGGTGTGGACAACAGCCCTGCCACAACGTACTAGCACTCCCACCATGGATCGAATTGTAGGTTAATGTTTACCTAGTTCGAGAGGACCCATTATGTCATGAGGGAAGACTGTGACAGTCACTCACGATGATTCTAAGGGGTGTGCAATAAAGAAGGGACTTATTCCTTAGAGGCCCTTAGTTTCCCACAATTTCACCTGGCGAAGTATTGACTCCAGGGGTTTTTGCTGTCTACCAAGTCAGTCAAGAGGCAAGTGAAACCCTTGGAGCACGTGGTGCATCTTGAAGGGCACGTCGCACAATAAAAATGGAAAGAGGCGAGTGGAACCCTTGGAGCATGTGGTGCATCCTAAAGGGCACGCCATGCAAGAAAAAATGGAAAGAGGCGAGTGGCACCTTTGGAGCACATGGTGTGTCCTGAAGGGCATGTCATGCAAGGGAAACATATGAGGCGAGTGGCACCCTTGGAGCACCTAGTGCGTCCTGAAGGGCATGTCGCATGGTTAATGATAAAATAATGAACGTAGATGGCCTTAGGACTAATAACGTGATAAGAATTTTTTTGAAAACAATTCCCCTAATAAAATGTCGCCCAACACAGAAATTAAAGTCTACATCTAAATTATACTAGTGACAAAATTTTCTCTAT
>JASDQU010103346.1:58226-76696 GCA_032191745.1 Picea mariana | reverse complement strand
GTTTATTAATTAAAAAAGGAAAAGGGAAAAAGTTAATTTCTACACCTACAAAATTGAGTTCTAAATGAAAAGGGGAAAGAGGGGAAATCTAAAATATTAGGAAACTAGGAAAAGAGGGAAACATAAAAAGAAAAGGGAAACACAAGGGAAAAAATATAAAGTCAAACTTAGTAAAGTATCTACCATTTAAGAAATTTCTAATTTAAAACTAAACTAGCAAATTAATAATGGGGAAAGTCATTAAAACCTGTAAGGGAATTTGGGGACACCTAGGAGCGATTCTAGGAGTAACTCTAGGTGGGTGAGGGAAATAAGGGTAAATAATTAATTAAAGAAATTAGTTTTTGGAGGAATGAAGGGGATGGGTGACACTTGTACAAGGAGGAATTTTTATGAATTAATTTCTTAAAAACTAAATAAAATGGGATTTGGGAAAGTAAGGGACTTCGAAACTCTATATAATGAAGGGAGGAGAAGGATGAAGGATATTTTCTGTTTGTGTAACGTTACGATGAAGAAATCTATACTTGATTGGCTTAGATTGTGGGAGTTGGGACACCCAGCTCGGTGAGGAGTGGTAGCTCGGCCTTGCGAGGCGAGCTGGGAGCTAGCTGAATCTCTGATAGTGTGCATGGTCCATTTGCGGCTCGGGGGGCTAAAGGGGAAGAAGAGTACCCCTAGCGTTGGTTGGGAGGTACTGGTGAAGTCTCATCAGTCGGCAAGCAGGAGTTACACGGAGCGTGGACATCAACCCAGAGTGGGCGATTGGGCAACGATATGCCTTCTTTAATTCCGCATGGTAGAATGTTAGTATGAATTGTGCTTTCAGTTATGTATGCTTATGTCAAGTAAAGAATATGTTAGTCATAGTGTTCTGGTTGATGACTGAATTTCCCATAGCCTTAGCTGGATGATTGTTTGATTTCCCATGGCCTTCGATTCCCGGCATATCTTGACTGTCATGTGGTTTTGATTGTGTTGATTGCAGTCTACTTTTCCTTCGCCCCTAGCTCATCAGTCCGCGCCTAAGCAGTCGGCCAGGAGCCTAATCTACGGTCGTCGCTTCGGCGTTAATAGACCTATGGATCTCAACACCCTGCTTTTCTGTGCGTGGATGATGGGAGAAGGATGTTCCTGTCAACCGTCCACCCTTGATGTCGGTCCTTGGATGATGGTTCGCCTTGGGCCCCGATGTGTTTATTTAACCCTGCAATGTGATTGATTGCGAAGTTTATCCTCAAAATAGGCATGCTTATATCTTCTCGTTATCTCGTTTTTACCCCATTGTTATATTTTGATGGATCAGTTTCGACCGTGCGTTTGTTATTCTTGGACAATTTATAACTTTATGTTTTGTATTGATGGACAAGTTTTAACCTTTCATTTTTATTTTATTCTTGGATAAGGTATAATCTATGTTGGATTGGTGTTCTGGTAATGTAAAAGATTTAATCTTAGTCTGTATTTTTTTTTATAAATTGGTATCTGGACTATAGAAGATTTAGTTTCACTTTGCATTTTTTTGGGGGCATCCAGGAAATAGAAAAACCCTTTAATCTCTAAGTCTGCATTTTGTAATTGGTACACTGGAATTGGATATGTTTGTGTCATTTCTTAGTCTCTATTGGTTGGTATCTTAGCCGTGGACAAACGAATTAATTTTCCTGTCTACGTTTTTGGGGATCCTGGAAATGAAAAACACAAAAAAAGACGTCCTTGTTATCTTGGCCTGTGTTTTTGCTCGGACTGTGATTTTCTTTCTTAAATTCAATGAAAAACGTTTCCTTTATATCCCTGTCTGTGTTGTTGGGTAACCCAAGAAAATGAAAACGGTTTTATAACTCCTTACTGTTACCACGATTATAATTCCTTGCGTTCTACATTTTGCTTGAATTATAACTCTGCGTCCCTACTGTTGCCACGGTTCATCACCACGAATTTAATACTCAGAATTTTATTCCCACTATTTGACTATCACGAATTTTCTTTTATTACACAAGATTTTTTTTTTACCAGACTTAACACCCACAATTTGTGGATCCCAACCATTTTCTGAGTGGCTTTTAATGCCCACATTTTTTCTTGAAAACATGGACTGTGTTGCTATAGAAATCACCCACAATTTATCCATTTAAATCATAACTTTACTTGCTAGAATGACCATGTTTTTGATAATTAGAAATTGACTCTGTTGTTGTAGAAATCGCCCACGAAGTTAGCCTTTAAATCATAAGTTTACTTGTTGTGAATCGACCACTTTTGCCTTTAAAAACTTGTCTCGATTTTCCTGTTG
This sequence comes from Picea mariana, assembly GCA_032191745.1. Taxonomy (NCBI): domain Eukaryota; kingdom Viridiplantae; phylum Streptophyta; class Pinopsida; order Pinales; family Pinaceae; genus Picea; species Picea mariana. The sequence goes on along the minus strand of JASDQU010103346.1, from coordinate 74,403 downwards.
AAGGCCCACAAATTTGCCATTCAATGCATGGTTGAGGTTGCTGTAAATGCCCATGGTTTTTCCCAACAAAGATTGACTGTAGTTGCAGTAGCTCCCACAATTTTTGTTGTTAAACTGTTGATGGTGTTCCACCTTAATTGACCATGAAATTGCCATGATTTAGATGACTGCTTTTCCTCTTATCCACCCCGATTTTGCCACCGATTGTGGGCTGCGTTTGCGGTTGAAATGCCTCGAGTTGCCTCAATTATTGATTGCCCCTTTAACCTAGAAATGACAATAATGGCTACAACGATGTCTTGGGTCCATTAATTGCCTAGTTAATGCTAGATTCATTGTTATGTGTTAGTCATATTAAATGCTAGAACAATTGCTACTGCAAGGTTAATGGTTGGCAGTTTCCTTTTGTTGTTAATTTCCATGTTAATTGCAATACTAAATGCTATATTACTTGCCTTGTTAATAGCCGGAACAATTGCTACAACAATGTTAATGGTCAATAGATTCATTCTTATTGATTAAATGCCACAGTGAGTTATGTCAGTATAACTAGACTACATGTTGATATTTATTTGTTCATAAGTGTTATAATGATAGCATTCTACCTTAAGATTGTCAATATTGTTATTTAAGTTAATGACTAGTTGTAACTTAGACGTGCCCCGTCTAGAATGGCAACTCGTGTTAAAATAGATTGTAATCATTGACTAGTTAGACTGGGGGATTGGTTGGGTCATGGACGATGCTGGAATTTTGTCTTGCGTCATCCCTTGTCTTCGTTCTGGTGCTTCGTCGACCTGTGGTTGGGGTTTGGGTGTGGTTTCTTCTCAGTATTCGGTTCCTAGCGCGTCAAATTGTCTAGATCCCTTGGTCCAGATAGGATGTGTTGCGCCAAGGTTTTTGACGCATCTATCACCTGAGAACGACATGATTCCTGATGAGGGGATCATGGCATGCCCTAGGCAATAACGACAAATGAGATCTTGGCCATAGTAGGTGCTTTGTGTGAGTGCTGACGAGCGTGCAAGTTTCTCTTGGCGCAAGGGTTGAACGCCTTCGAGTGTTAGGTCCACGCGTCTTGAGGTTCTATTCTTGTTCATCTAGGCCATGATGTCGGGATGGGGATGTTGTCCCTTAGCTTATAGGCGTGGTAATGTTTGCGTTGGAAGGGGATTTGTCCTCCTTGTTATTTGCGCATGTTATGCCAGTTGTCTTGAGCTTGTGTGTGGTGTCATAGTAACCTGTCGCCTGGACTGTGTGTTTGCATTCGTCGTCAGTGGTGTGGTTACATCGTTGTCATCATCGCCTCTTTCCTCTTAACGCCTAAAAACAAAAACACACACAAAAAAAATTTCGCTTGTTGTCGTAATGATGGGGCCGTTACTGTTAGTCATTTTCATAAAATAGAGGATCTTGTTTTCCATTTTAGTAGCACAACCTCCATATTGAAAGGGAGACTTAGAGAGTCTGTAAAGAAGCGTTGAGTCTTTAGTTCCATATTCAATTCCATCCCCAAATCTAGCTTCCTTATTTACATCCCTTAATGTTCTTGTGTACTTTATTCCAATGTTACTACCACTACGATGTAGCTATTATATTATATCTAATAATGCATGAGCTAAAGGTTTCACCCTTATATGAAGCAAGGGGAAGGGAAGGACCCATATAACATTTCTGATCTATGCAAAGGTGGATAAATAATAGATCAAGGTGATACCCATTCAGTGAGCAAACACATGAAAATATTTTGATGGAAACACATTATTATTAAGATTTTTTACTTTTCTTATGTTAATAGTACATCTAGATAAATAAATAGTACTTGAATGATTATTAAGTAGTCACAAATGCAAGCTTGAGTGTTATAGTAGTTGTGGAATGCTCAATATAAGATTGTGACAAAAAACAATGGGAAATTTTGTAGCAAAACTTCAAAATAAGAGAGAATCCACCATAAAACTTCAAAGATAAACCCTTAACATCAAAGATATCCAAACATTCACCATGAACAACACCAAAAATATAGAGAGAAGAACCCTTAAGGTAAGGTAACACCATTAAATACTCCTTATGGAAGGAATCACTCCACGATCCATGCTTGCTAAAAGACAATACAATTCAACACATCTCCAATACAATGATACTCATGTGTATTTATAATTTCTCATGAGTATTCCTAGGGGTTTTATGCCAACTAACCCTTATTATTATATTATTTCTTTTTAATTAGATAGTGGACATTTTTTTTTTCCTTTTAATTACATAGTGGACATATTCCAATATTATTATCACATTACAATCATTATCCTCTTGGGTACCTCCCTAGATACCCCATATTATCTTTCCTAGGTACATTACATTCCATCCCCCTTGGCATGCTTCATCCTCAAAACATAGGAAGAAGCCATGTAATATGACCAATTAAGCAACGTAGTCAACTGGTACCATGCATGAGCATCCATCCATCTTAGTGAAATGTGGAAATGGGGACCAACTGCACGGTCTTTCCTCGATCTTGATTATGGTTTCTCTTTAGGATCCATGTCTTCATTGTGTTACTTTGATATCTCCATGCATTACTTTTATTCCTCCACGTGCTTTCATTCTGGTTGTCTCTTTGGTTCCATGTTGATCCTAGTAATTTTGTTGATGATCATGCCTTTGCCTTGATTATTGTTGTTTCTCCATGTGGTGTGGGTGGCGATATACAACAACCTTAGATATCGATTCTTCTTTATTTGACTCTTCAACATGTATTTCCTCAGCTGCATCTTTCTATTTATGCTCTTTTGTTGATTTTTCTTCAAGTTTTGTTGCAGGCTCTTCTTTCAATTCAACCCCAAACTCTTCATCCGTTGTGTCATTAGGTACTACAAATTGTTTCCCTGCAAGGATTTCTTCATGTGCCCCTTTGAGCCCTTCTTACATAGTAAGAGAAATATCCTGCATCGTAATTTTATTTTTCTTGTACCATAGCTTCATAATATTCTTTTGCATATTAATATTAACTATACCAATTGATTCCATCGAGGGATATCTAAGAATAATATTCACATCATTCATATCCATAGCATAAAAATAAAAATGTAACACATATTTATCCATGGTAATCTTCAAATCTTTAAAAATTTGAACATTTTCACCTTCAACTTGTATACTTTCGATATGTTTTGTAGGAACTTACAATCTACTAACCAAATAACCATTGATGAAATTATGCTGGCAACTAGGGTTAATAGAAACAATGATTTTTTCTTTATGAATGCATCCATGAACTTGTAATATAGAGTTTCCATATGAAAATAAATCCTTTGTGCTTTTTTTATCCTTACTCTTGGCATGAGACCACTTATCTAAAAGTATTTTTTCATATGTTTCATCGGAAAGTGCCATCATCTTAGTAAAGTCCAATGATTGCCACCATATGGTAGCATCTTCTTTGAAACCAAAGGGTAAAGTTTCCAATTCTTTTTCCATAATGACCTTTCAAATTATATGAATTCTTCAATACTAGGGCCATCATCTTTGCCAGAAAAATACATCTTGCCAAAATAGAACTAGGGTTTTGAAGAGAATCACTTACTTTTCAATGGAGCTCCTTTATGTGATTAGGGTTTGAGGGTTAGAGATCTCCTTATTTGTGAGACAATGAATCCCTCAATCCAAAAATTTAATTTATAAAATTTATAAATAAAATCTACTAAAATATTACGAGACAAGGAAACTCCTATGCCCTACAATTTTTCCAACTTTTGTTTCAATTCATACAACAATCCTCAATTTTAAGAAAGGTTGTAGTCTCTCATTCTTTGGGGATTTGTACGAGAGTGATCATTATATTAGCGCATTGGACATAACTGTTTCTGATGTTATTGTTTTGAGTATCCATTAATTACTTTTTTCAGCCTGGGCTATAGATGAGGTATTTATTTTTATTTTGATGATAAACCTAACAGATATATTGTTTTTGTAGAAAATGGAAGATTTGGCGATTTTCGTACAGTGCAATAGCGAATTAGCCGAAGCAACAGCAGAGCAACTAGAAGCATTGATGGGGTGCCAGAATAATTTCGTTGGCACCATTTATTCCAGACACAGCATGGACCTTCCGACATACGAATCTCAAGCATCACTGCTGGAAACGGGCAGAGCCTCAATACTTGGGGAAGCCATCAAGTATGTGCAACAGCTGCAAGATAAGATCAAAGGACTTGAAGAGCGTAAAAAAAAGACTGTGCATTCAGTTCTGTTTATGAAGAAAAGGGGACTCTCCCGATGATCAGGATACGGACAAAGCAATTTCCTATTCTCCTATTAATTCCTCTTCCGAGATCGAGAATTGCCCCTCCTCAGACAAAGCTGTTACGGGAGGTTAACAAAAATGTTCTCATTCGCATCCATTGCGAGAAGAAAAAGAGCTTGCTGGTGAAATCCTTTGCAGAGCTCGAAAAGCTTCAGCTGACAGTGGTAAACGCGAGCGTTCTCTCATTTTCAGAAACTACCGTGGACTTGATAGTTAATGCTCAGGTATTCGTTTCGCGGGGATTCTTCTTTATTTGACTCTTCAACATGTATTTCCTCAGCTGCATCTTTCTATTTATGGTCTTCCGTTGGATTTTCTTCAAGTTTTGTTGTATGCTATTCTTTCCATTCAACCTCAAACTCTTCATCTGATGTGTCATTAGGTGCTACAAATTATTTCTATGCAAGTATTTGTTCACATGTTTCTTTGAACCCTTCTTGCATAGTAGATAAATATCATTATAATTTTATTTTTCTTGTAACATAGCTTCATAAATTTCTTTTACACATTAATATTAACTATATCAATTGATTTCATTTAGGGATACCCAAAAATAATATCCACATAATTCATATCTATAGCATAAAAATTAGAATGCAACACATATTTATCCATGGTAATTTTCGAATCTTTAAAAGTTTGAACATTTTCGCCTTCAACTTATATATTTTGGATATGTTTTGTAGGTACTTGCAACTGCTAACTGAATGAACATTGATGAAATTACGCTGGCAACTAAGGTTAATAGAAATAATGACTTTTTCTTTATGAATGCATCCATGAACTTGTAATATAGAGTTTCCATATGAAAATAAACCCTTGGTTCTTTTTTTATCCTTACTCTTGGCATGAGACCACTTATCTAAAAGTAATTTTTGTGAAGCATGCCAAAAATCAAGAAGATCCTGCATGCACATCGGAATCAAAAAAATAATCTTCGGGAAATCTTCCCGAATGATTACTTCAGACATCACAAGAGATCATGGAGCAGTAAGAGGATGAGATGGGAAGGTAGTTAAGATTGTCATGACCTCAGAGAGGCTAGGTGGAATGTAGGAGGGCGACAAAAGAGCATAGGACCGATAGTCAACAGAGTGAGTGGGTAGAATTGAAAGTGATGGAGTGCTAGAACATAGAAGAATATAAAAGGGAGCAACGATGATAGAAAGGGGGTGATGTTTCTTAGTTAGTTGGACAATGATTGGTTGTTCTTGTTAATGTCTTTGAGCTCACTCCGAGCCCATGGCTTTGTAATGTATATGGTTGTGAGTTTGGTTCTGTAACATCTACAGAGTCTAAGAGAAAGTGCATGGTGCTATGCAATGTAATGTTGGGAGACTGTATAAGAGCACAAGGCATTGTTGTTGTCAATTGATGAGTTTCTTAATGTATGTATGTTACTAGTTGAATGAAGATAATAAAAGCTACAGTTATTCATGTTCTATGACATTGTGTTTATCATGTCTTCAATGAATACATGTGTCATTGCTACTTGTTAGTTTTTTAGCTTGGCACAATGGAATGGATGAATACCAACCCAAGTGGATTCCTATGTAATCCTTCATCACCGACACAAGACCATATGGTCTCTGTGATTCTCATGGTGTCTCGAGTGAGACTTTCTTCAATATTTGGCTGAGGATTGATATGTCGATGCCTTCGGGTTTTTATTGGTCAATTTTGAGTGAAACCTGGGTCATCAACCCCCTAGTGTTAAAAAGGATGCAAGCAAGTGTGGAAATCCAACAAATGGTTCTTTTGTCGAGACTAGAAGGTTTTGTATTGAATGATGAAGGTAGAGAATGAGGTGGTATCCATCTTGGGAGGAAATTTAATATTCGTTGACTGCGAAGGAAGATGAGTTTTCTTGGCAAGAAACTCAAGGTTTGAAGGTCAATGTGGAGTGATGGAAGAATATGTATATCTGCACTGATATGCATGAAATTTTATTTGTTGAATTCCCCTGTCTATTGTATGAATTGTTGAAGAGGAAAACTGCTACCAATACTTCCTTGAGGCCTCAAGAACAATTGGTTTGGGATCAAATCACGATTGATAGGATGAGAGAATTGGATAATAAGTGGACTTGGGATATCGATTTTTGGTTTTCTTAGGTGAAGGAAGGTTATATCATTGATTTTTTTGTGGAGTACACTGACTCGTCCAGTGAAGCTGAAAGGAAGTTTGTTGAAGGGACTCCTTGGAGAAGGTTACTAGAAGAAATTCCACTCTAGATCAAGATGTTGTTTATAGAGATAGGGATGATGCATATGGATCCTAATAGGATGGTTGAGTAGAATCCCCTAGCACTGGGGGGGATGAAAAGATGGGGAAAATTGAGAGAGGAGATGGATCTGTTGAGGAGGATCCAAAAGTTGTTGGAATGAGGTGAGAAGTAGGATGGACCTAGAAGAGAGAAGGAGAGAGAGTCGAAAGATACACAAAAAGAGTTGAGTTAAGGAGGAAAGTGGAACAGAGAAGTGGAAGGAAGGAAGCAAGGAGTGCATGGCGAAAGGTTAGGCCCACAATGAAGAGGAAGGAGACCGTACTAGGAGGAAGTGCAGGATATTGTGTTGTTCTAGAGAGGAGCATAGATGAGGATAGGTCAGCGAAGAGGCATGATGTTGAGAGAAGGGTATCCAGTGGAGATACCGATAGTAGTGGTAACAGAGGTCGAGAAGATGAAGTATGAACCCCTTGGTTGTTGCAGAGTGCCACAACTTTAGAGGATGATGAGGCACAAAGTAGAGGCGTATAGGTAGGAGAGGATGATGAAGGTCCCCCGAGAGGAGGATGAGAGGAGTTGACGATAGTGGATGGTATTGCACAGTTACAAGTAGGATATTCTTTGGGTTCCCTCACTAGAAATGTTAGAAGAAGATGTCTAGTTACCCCCCCTTTGAACCACCCCTCTTGCACATTTGTAGCTAAGAAGAAAGAACAACAGAAAACACAACGATTGGAGTAGAATCAAGAGTAGGAGAAGAAATAAGAGAAGTGACGAGTGAAGAAGAATACTAAGTAAGTGCTACTTTGACAGGAAGAATATCAGTATCAAGATCCCCAACACCAAGTAGTCATTCCAGAGGACATAGTTTGAGGTTGAGGATGGTGGATCAAGATAGTACCCTGAGGTTACTTGTGTTCCATGTGATGGGTAAGGATGATGTAGAACAACATTGGTTCACTTGTGAGGTGATATGGCATGTGAAGAGGATCACAGATGAGGCAATAAAGGTCGCACAAATGGAGACCACTTTCAGGGAAAGAGCCTTGATGTGGTACATGAAGTATAAGGCCACTGCTTCGATGGGACATACGAGGTCCCTGATAGAAATCAAGAGAGATTTTCTTAAGGAATTCCAGAAACCTAAGTTAGAATCCCAATGCATTACACAGATTAAGGAGATTAAGTAGAAGTTGGGAGAAACCATGCGGGATTTTGACCAATGGTTCAAGATCTTGTTGGATAGGATGAAGTTCCAGATCCAAAACATGGAGCATAGAGAATGGTTCATTGTAGGGTTGCTTCCCCATATCCTAGTCCCACTTACCTACAGAAAGGTGACTACTCAGGAAGAAGCAATGGAGATTGCGATGTGCGTGGAGGCTACACCAAGAGGAGGAGAAAGATCGACAGGTTTGGCGTAGGTACAATCTTAGCTGTCCAAACCTAACGATATAGTTGTAGGATATGAAAAAGGTAAAAATGGCGCACAAGAACATATGGTGTACAACATGGTGTTTGGAGGGGCATTGCAGAGACGAGTGCCCTATATTGGGAAATTATATGCCGATAGGTATGTCGAATCAATTTCCAACTAGACCTCAGACGAAATGGTGCAAGATTTGTAGACATTGGGGAGATATACCACCCCACTTCCCAACACTGGAAAAGTACCAAAAGACACATCGTACTTCATTCTGTGAATTATGTAAGTCCATGGGGCATGATGTGAATAATTGCTAGTGACTTCAGCTAATGCAAGATGATACCCACAATGTATTCTAGGTTCAAGAGGAATATAAGGGTGGTGACTGTGGCGATGTTGATAGAGGTGGATACCAAGGAGGTCTCAAAGGTGGATATGGACAAGGTTGGAGATGAGGTTATGGAGGAGGTGGTGGTGGTAGACCCCCCACTTGTTTTAACTATGGTAAGATAGGCCATGTATCAATATTTTGTACCATACTATGTGGTCTTTGTGGGTACTTCTATAGCCCCAATCATGTCCCAGAGGATTTTCCTGACTTGCTGAAGAAGTGGGAAGAGAAGAAGGAACATTGAAATATGGTAACTGCAGAGCCACTCAGGAATCAAAAAAAGGATGATGAAGTTGATGTACGAGTGATAACATGAGGCAGAGAAAAGACAGGAATGGACTTTGAGTATGGAGATATGTTGGGTCAATAGCTAGAGGGGAAGATAATAAAGGCAGTGTAGCCCCTTCCTAAGTCTGATGTTGTCCAGCAAAAGTAGTTCCTACGTGATATGTAGAGGTCCATAAAGGAATAAGGGTCATTAGAAGAGGTCTGAGCCCGTGAACAATTATAGCGCGCCATGCAGAGGTCCTTAGAGGAATCTCATGTGTGCAAGGAAATACAACATGCGATGCAGAGGTCATTGAAAGAATCTCATAGACAAGAGGAGTTGCAACGTATTGAACAAAGGGAAATAGAGGAAGATGTATATGAAGGATTTAAGTACATGATGTGAGAAGAAGCATTGCATGACTTGGGTCATGAAACAAAATATGAGGATCAAGTAAGTAACTTCTTGTGTTTCTAGTTAAGATTGTTAAGTGATCTTGGTGTTGCACGAAAGTTGACACAAATGTTAGCAACCTGCATGTGGGGAAAGGGAAAGATGGAACAATATCATCCCCCCTACCAAAAATGGACGCATGCCAAGTCAGTAAGCATAAACAGACTAGAAGAGAGTTCAAGATGATAGTTGAACTTAGAAGTTATGAGATGGATGGGGTCATTTTGGATCTGGGTTTTGATGTGAACATACTACCAAAAAAGTCATGGGAATTGATGGGTAAGCCAATTTTGTTGTGGTCACCCATTCAATTTTGGTTGGAAAATCAGTATAGAATATAACCTATAGGCCGATTGGAGCAAGTCAAGGTGAACATGAGGGGGTGAAGAAAAAGGCTAATTTTGAAGCAATAGAGATCATGGATGATTCTGATCCATACCCCACCCTATTTGGCATTGATTGGGCCTTTGAAAAAAAAATTTGTTGAACCTGAAGAAAAGGAAAATGTCATTTGAGACAAACACCTTACGCATGATCGCACCATTAGATCCAAATTAAGGGGATAGATACAATGAGCAGGTCGATGAGTGTTGGGTATGTGTTATATTCTTTGTACGGGGAGATTTTTTCTCCTTGGGAAACATGTCACATTTTTTTCTCGTTTTTCGTGTTGCCTTGAGTTTCGTGTCCATTGTTGGGCGGTTTTTCGGCACATGGTTTTTTGCCGATGGTTTTCTATTTTCGGTTAAGTAATTAGGTTTTTTGACTAATCCAAGTCATTGGGTTAGGGCTTTGGATGCCGCTGGCTCCTATATCTATATTTTATTGTAAACAATGTATCACTATGAATGAATATATAATATGTTGGTTTTCCTAGTTTGGGTTGCTAGGGGAAAAATATCTATGTAATGTTTGTATTTTCCATTGTATCTTTTCTGTTCTTTTGCTGAAAATCTGTTTGTAGTAAATATTGTACAAGGTTAAAATCTACATTTGGTATCAGAGCATTGTTGGCTTCAGGGGGACACCTTTGTGGTCAAAGGTTTGGTTCGGGACTGTGATAAGCCTTGTTACAGTGGGAGATTTGTGGTATTGATTTTTCAGGTTAAAAGAAATGGCAAGCAATTCAAAAATAGAGATTGAGAAGTTTAATGGGAAAAGTTTTGAGTTGTGGAAGCTCAAGATGGAAGATCTATTGGTGGATAGAGATCAGTGGATCGCGGTGGATCCAGGTACTGCACCTACAGGAAATGTTGTATCCTTTTCACTACTTGAATGAGCAAAAGAAGGACACTTCCAAGTCCAGTTTGGTCAGCTGAACATGACAGAAGTTAGTGTATGAGTCAAATGAATCAATCACATGAAATAAACAAAAACTAAGCTAATAACAACTAAAGAAACAAAACTACAAAGCATAAGGAAATTAGAACCAAAATTAATCAAACAATTGACCAATATTGATGCCACCAATGGAGAGATTATATTAGTGGGAAAACACCAAAGAAAAAGGGGGATTTAGGGGTCCCCTCTTCCTCCAAGGGAGGGCTCTTGAGTCCCCTATGTGAGAGCTCTTCTTACAAATGGAAAATTAGAAAGGAAATGGTGAAGAAATCCAAGCTTATTCCCTCAAGAGGTGAGGTGAATAGCCTAATGAGATGATGCTAGTATGCTCCAAGAAGGAAAGAGGTTCCTTGTAGGAGAATAGAGGCAACATACCAATACAATGAGATTCTTGAATTCATAGTGCACCCATGGCCTTTTTTTATAGCAACTCTTTGAGGCATTATCCAACCGGTCTTTAGTGTGAACAAGGGGCCCTTTAAGGCACCCTTAGGTTTTTGACCAGCCCTCCAATCGGATTCAGCTCGAATTTGAGTGTCAAATCGACTTGGGAGATGAAATAGAAGTGGGTGAGGGGCCGACAAGAACTATACATGCGTTGTTCTTAGGTGTGCATGGCTTTTTGCGTACACAGTCATGCATCGGGCACATGTGCCCTTTTCTTGTGTTTTCAACTTGAGCACGTGTGCATGCTTCCTTTGGATTCTGAGCACATGTTAATTTTATAACTAGTTGTATAGTTTTTGTGCCCTTTGGAAATGTATTTTTGGGGCTATGAATGAATTAATAGGTGTTTGGAGATGCTAGATTCCTGTGACCATTTGGGAATGAAATTTTATGTATGAGGTTAGGAGCATATGTATAGCTGAAATACATCAATTTTTATTCTATTGAGAGTAGCATTGTAAGAAAGAATGTGGAGAGGAACTACAAGAGCGATCCGTTGGAAGGAGAGGGGAAACTGTGGGACCCAAACCTTTCTGTAGGTGTGGAAAAATAAAAACTGTATACAAACGAGGTGGGCATGCCCCATGCTCGTGTCATGTAACTCAAATGTGTAAGACAGTAACTGAAGTTGTATGTTGATGTAGATAAATGCAGTGCCCTTCGGGGTAGTTTGATAATGGTAGATGAAATTTATGATGGTGAACATACTCTGAAAAGAGGCAATGACACCTGTAAGAAGTGTCGATGACTCATAGGCATTGATGGCCCAACAAATTTTAGAGGTCTTTGGCTAGTATAAAACAACTGCAATAGTCGCAAAGAAAGACCCACCGTAACATGAGATTGTGTTGATGTCGAATGTTTATGGGGGTCAACGACATCAGAGAGAAATGATGGTTCTCTCTGTGTCGTCTGAGACTCCTCATTGTAAAGGTAATGCGAGTCAAAATATTGTCGCCCTTTTGGAAACTTTGCTGATGTCGACAGAAAAGGAGACGTGACTCCAAGAAGCAAAGGGATTCATGAAATCCACTGGATGAGATCAATAACTGATGAGGTATATGGACGAATTCAAGATGCGATGAGACTCAAGACTGTCTTTGGTTGGGGATATATGTGAAGTATGAGTGGCAACAACCATGAAACTGGATCTAGCGTCAGGGGGACGACTAGACATGGGTTAAATTGTGCCAGAGGCGTGAAAAAGTGGACAAACTCAGAGATCGGAGGTACATGGATTGTGGGATACTCTGGGTTTATGGACAATGTCAACAAGAGTAGAAGGTAAGGAATGCCACAACCAAGGGCGATAGGGGTTGCTTTGCCAGAAAAAGAATATCACTAAAGGCGACAACAAAAATCTATGTAAATGTTGGAAACAAAGGCTTTGTACAATTACCAAATGAATAAAGAATAAGTTGGGATAAGTGTGCAGATACAGAAACGGGTGGCCCAGTGTACGATGGCTTGGCCTGTGAGGGCACAAGTTACATGCAGAACTGGTGGAGGGTAGGGGCCTCATAGGTGGGTTTCTGTATGAGGTAAATGAATGGATGGCAATATGTAGAGGGGAAAACTGACTGTGGATGAAGTGGAGGTTTAATGATACTGCGGAGGTACAGTCAAATGAGAACCGTGAGGAGATATGCTGGGAGTCCATTGGGAAAGCTAAAAAAATGAGGAGAAGGAGTATGTGGATGATTCTCGAACATGCGTAAGACTATCAAGACTCCCATCCCTAGAGGGTGAAAGAAGCATGAGTGTCAAAGGGCCAAAAGGGGACTATGAATGGGACAACTCATGTAGGGGAGAGTGCTACCATGTGGCAGTACTTGAAATGCAATGGAGGTGAGAGTACTGCAGAGACGGATGTGAGGATCCTACAGGAAAATGTTGGAGGGTGTGACTAGGAGATGCAATTGGTATTCAGAGGGAATGACTACATGCTAATGTCGATCATATACCTGAAGGGGATGCACTAATGCGTGATGATCAAGTACCTATACACTTGAAAACCGAATACCCGACATGAACAATACATGAAGATAAAGAACATATAACAATTATTCGATAATTTTTAACATGAGCATATGTACCTGGGCGTGATGTGAAAAACATTCTCCCCCAGGGCTGAGGATGGATGGTGACCCGGGGAATGTGGCTATGTAGGTGGCATGATCTCGATCCCGTGGTTGAAGAAGGATCGAAAAATAGATACTCAGAGCTCCTGTGATTGAGCATGGAAGTTTGGCAAAAGGGACTATATATAGCTGTAGGGCCCACATTGCCACCTCATTTGTACCTGCTGCCATAGTGAGTTGAGGAGAGGTTTTTAGAGAAGTTTTGGAGATTTTGGCAGTTTGAGCCAGCCGATCTGGGATTTGTGAGAGCCAGGCTAGTGGTCTCATCCTCCTGCATAGTAGTTAGGGTTTTTTTTCTAGGCAGGGTCATACAGATGGTTGTACGATGGGATTTTGTACGACTGATATCCGTGGATACCTGCGCTGGGGTGTAAAAGGATACCTGTGTTGGGGTGCATGAATGTAGAGAGGATATCCATGCATGGGGGAACGTGAGTGAGTGAAACTGGTGTGCTTTGGATGTGCGCTTGTTCGAATTACAGCTGCGCACTAGTGCACAGCTGTGTAACGAACAGGTGCACATGAATGCATGCCTGTGGGTGAGATAGAGGGGCATTGATGCATCTCTGTTTCTTCGTCAACTGTGCATTGATGCACCACTGTGTGAAGAATAGGAGTGCATATGTGTGGGCCTGTGGGGGATGACAGTCATGCACATGAGGCAAAGCTAGGGGTTTTTTGAAAAAACTTGTCCTTTTTGAATTTTTTCATTCTATGAATTGTGATGGCTGATCAAGTGTTGTTTGTGTGAATGCAGGTGATCAATTCAGGATGTCAGTCCATTGGAGGGAGAGGGACTGGGCGTTCCTTAGGGAGGCAGTGAGGGATGATGAGCCAGGTGTGTGGGGACCTTTGGCAACCTATGGGTTGCTAAAGTTCTTCGACTGCTCACTGCTACGGGCATAAGAGTACCTATTGTAGTTTTTGATTTCCATGTGGAGCACTGAGCTGCAGTGCTTCATTGTGCAGGGGGAGCAATCGACATTCTTTGCAATGGAGGATGTATATTTCCTGACCAGATTCCCTTTTCAAGGGAGGGCTCTACCTGTTGAGCCCTAGTTGCCAGGGGAGGCACACTTGGAAGACTTGGCTCGGACGTACTGTTGATTGGAGGATTTTATGTCAGGATAGGTTGTGCGGATTGGGGCAACGGATGCGCTGGTGCATCGTTGTATCTTTGGGATTTGGAAAAAGGGATGAAAATTCTGCATACGAAAAATGGAAAAAGGCCCTCTGTGCAAGATTGCATAGGGTGAGGCAAATCTTGCTATAACAAAAAGTGTATCTTTATTGGATATAAAGATGGTCTCAAAGGTTATAATATTTGGAACCCATAAACTAAGAAGGTAGTGTATAGCCGAGATGTGGTATTTAGAGAAATTAAGGATGTTGTTAAACATGAAGTCCTACCAAGTAAGGAAGAACCAGATAAAATAGAGTTTGATTTAAAGGATGATGAATCAGACTCTACAGAAGAACATGAATCTTAAGAAGAAGATCCTCATACTCCAGTAATGAGGAGATCAGTTCGAGAAATAAGGCTACCCAAAATGTATACTCCATTTGATTTCCATTCAAATTTTACTTTTTCTATTACTGATGATGATCCTAGAACTGTCAGGGAGGCAGTGGATTTAGAGGATGGAAATCTCTGGAAAAAGGCCATGGAAGAAGAAATGGTAGCCTTGGATAAGAATGAGGCTTGGGATCTAGTGGATTTTCCAACTGGAATAAATCCCATTGGCAACAAATAGGTATTTAAAAGGAAGTTGAATGCAAATGGAAAAGTGGAGAAATACAAGTTCGGTTAGTAGAAAAAGGTTATTCCCAAGTTGAGGGAATTGATTTTAGTGAGATTTTTTCTCTTGTTGCCAAGTCAACCTTTATAAGATTTTTTTTATCTGTTGCTACTGCATTTTATTTTGAAGTAGAACAGATGGATGTGAAGACAACATTCCTACATGGGGATCTGGAAGAAGAAATCTATATGAAGCAGCCATAAGGATTTATTGTGAAGGGAAAGGAGCTGGTATGCAAGATGAAAAAGTCCCTGTATGATTTAAAACAATCACCAAGGATGTGGTATCAAAAAATTGATACTTATATGTTGGGACTTGGTTTCAAAAGAAGTAAAGAGGATCATTGTGTGTATTTTAAATTAATTAGCAATCATTTGATTTATCTGGTCTTGTATGTGGATGACATGTTGCTGATAGGAAACAACAAGGAGATTATCCAGGATGTTAAAACTCAGTTGTCCTCTAAATTTGACATGAAGGATCTCGGTGCTTCAAATTTCATTTTGGGAATGGAAATTAAAAGAGATCAGAAAAAGAGGAAACTCTAGTTAAATCAGAGAAAATATGTCGAGACAATATTGCAGAGGTTTTATATGCAAGAATGTAAACCAGTCAAGGTTCCTATTCCTGTTGGTGTAAAGTTATCTATGGGTCAGTGTCCCAAGTCACAGGGAGAGGAGGAGGACATGTCTCGTGTTCCATATGCGAGTGCAGTTGGAATTTGATGTATGCAATGGTCTGTACTAGACCGGACATTGCACATGTAGTGGGATTTTTGAGTAGGTATATGTCAAAACCAGGGAAGGAGCATTGGACAATAGTAAAAAGGTTTTTCAGGTATTTGTGTGGCATTGCTAGCTATGGATTGTGCTACCAAGAAAGATCAAGATTGAACAAAGTGTTGGATATACATGGCTTTGTAGATGCAGACTGGGCTAGAGATCTAGATCGTAGGAGATCTACAAGAGGGTATGTGTTTAACCTATTTGGAGGACCAATAATTTGGATGAGAAAAAGACATGTTGTAGTGGTACTTTCAACTACAGAAGATGAATACATGGCAGCCACTCATGCAAGTAAGGAATCAATATGGTTACAAAGATTGTGTTCAGGTATTGGGTTGGTACAAAAAATTGTAAGGATAGATTGTGACAGTTAGAGTGCAGTTTTTTTGGTGAAGAACCCGACTTATCATTCAAAGACAAAGCATATCGATATTCAATATCACTTTGTGAGAGACATGGTTGAATAAACGAAAATGTTGTTGATGAAGGTTGCAGATTCATTAACAAAATCTGTGAGCACTGAGAAGTTCTCTTGGTGTAGAGGATCCATGGGCATTGTTGCCCTGGATTGTTGACTATGTAACCCGGTAACCCCC
>JASDQU010103346.1:37038-55523 GCA_032191745.1 Picea mariana | reverse complement strand
TAAAGTCAAACTTAGTAAGGTATCTACCATTTAAGAAATTTCTAATTTAAAACTAAACTAGAAAATTAATAATGGGGAAAGTCATTAAAACCTGTAAGGGAATTTGGGGACACCTAGGAGTGATTCTAAGAGTGACTCTAGGTGGGTGAGGGAAATAAAGGTAAATAATTAATTAAAGAAATTATTTTTTGGAGGAATGAAGGGGATGGGTGACACTTGTATGGGGAGGAATTTTTATGAATAAATTTATTAAAAACTAAATAAAATGGGATTTGGGAAAGTAAGGGACTTCGAAACTCTATATAATGAAGGGAGGAGAAGGATGAAGGATATTTTCTGTTTGCGTAACGTTACGCTGAAGAAATCTATACTTGACTGACTTAGCTTGTGGGAGTTGGGACACCCAGCTTGGTGAGGAGTGGTAGCTCGGCCTTGCGAGGCGAGCTGGGAGCTAGCTAAATCTCTGATAGTGTGTGTGGCCCATTTGCGGCTCAGGGAGCTAAGAGGGAAGAAGAGAACCCCTAGCGTTGGCTGGGAGGTACCGTTGAAGTCTCATTGGTCGACAAGTGACAGTTGCATGGAGCACGCGGGACATCAACCTAGAGTGGGCGATTGGGCAATGGTACACCTTCTTTAATTCCGCATGGTAGAATGTTAATATGAATTATGTTTTCAGTTATGTATGCTTATGTCAAGTAAAGAATATGTTAGTCATAGCGTTCTGGTTGATGAATAAATTTCCCATAGCCTTAGCTGGATGATTGTTTGATTTCCCATGGCCTTCGATTCCCGGCATGTCTTGACCGTCCTGTGGTTTTGATTGTGTTGATTGCGGTCTACTTTTCCTTTGTCTCTAGCTCATCAGTCCGCGCCTGAGCAGTTGGCCAGGAGCCTAATCTATGGTTGTCTCTTCGGCGTTAATAGACCTATGGATCTCAACACCCTGCTTTTTTGTGCGTGGATGATGGGCGAAGGATGTTCCTGTCAATCATCCACCCTTGATGTCGGTCCTTGGATGATGGTTCGGCTTGCACCCCGATGTGTTTATTTAACCCTACAATGTGATTGTTGGCGAAGTTTATCCTCAAGCTCGGCATGCTTATATCTTGTCGTTATCTCATTTTTACCCCGCTGTTATATCTTGATGGATTAGTTTCGACCCTGCGTTTGTTATTCTTGGACAATTTATAACTCTGCATTTTGTATTGATGGACAAATTTTAACCTTTCGTTTTTATTTTATTCTTGGATAAGGTATAATCTGCGTTCGATTGGTGTCCTGGTAATTTAAAAGATTTAATCTTAGTTTGTATTTTTTTTTATAAATTGGTATCTATATTGTAGAAGATTTAGTTTCACTTTGCATTTTTTTTGGGGCATCTAGGAAATAGAAAAACCCTTTAATCTCTAAGTCTACGTTTTGTAATTGGTACACTGGAATTGGATACGTTTGTGTTATTTCTTAGTCTCTGTTGGTTGGTATCTTAACCATGGACAAACGAATTAATTTTCCTGTCTACGTTTTTTGGGGATCCTGGAAAATGAAAAACACAAAAAAAGATGTCCTTGTTATCTTGGCCTGCGTTTTTGCTTGGACTGTGATTTTCTTTCTTAAATTCAATGAAAAACATTTCCTTTATATCCCTGTCTGTGTTGTTGGGTAACCCAAGAAAATGAAAACAGTTTTATAACTCCTTGTTGTTACCACGATTATAATTTATTGCGTTCTACGTTTTTCTTGAATTATAACTCTACATCCCTACTGTTACCACAGTTCATCACCACAAATTTAATACTCAGAATTTTATTCCCACTATTTGACTGTCACAGATTTTCTTTTATTACACGGGATTTTTTTTACCAGACTTAACGCCCACGATTTGTGGATCCCAGCCATTTTCTGAGTGGTTGTTAATGCCCACTTTTTTCTTGAAAACCTGGACTGTGTTGCTGTAGAAATCACCCACGATTTATCCATTTAAATCATAACTTTACTTGCTGGAATGACCATGTTTTTGATAATTAGAAATTGACTCTGTTGTTGTAGAAATCGCCCACGAAGTTAGCCTTTAAATCATAAGTTTACTTGCTATGAATTGACCACTTTTGCCTTTAAAAACTTGTTTCCATTTTCTTGTTGAAGGTCCACGAATTAGCCATTCAATGCGTGGCTGAGGTTGCTGTAAATTCCCATAGTTTTTCCCAACAAAGATTAACTATAATTGCAATAGATCCCACGATTTTTGCTGTTAAACTGTTGATTGTGTTCCACCTTAATTGACCATGAAATTTCCATGATTTAGATGATTGCTTTTCTTGTTATCCACCTTGATTTCGCCACCGATTGTGGGCTGCGTTTGCGGTTGAAATGCCTTGAGTTGCCTCAATTATTGACTGCCCCTTTAATATGGAAATGACAATAATGGCTACAACGATGTCTTGTGTCCATTAATTGCCTATTTAATGATAGATTCATTGTTATGTGTTAGTCATATTAAATGCCAGAACAGTTGCTACTGCAAGGTTAATGGTCGGCAGTTTCCTTTTGCTCTTAATTGCCATGTTAATTGCAATACTAAATGCTATATTACTTGCCTTGTTAATAGCCAGAAAAATTGCTACAACAATGTTAATGGTCAGTAGATTCATTCTTATTGATTAAATGCCACAACGAGTTATGTCAGTATAACTAGACTACGTGTTGAGATTTATTTGTTCATAAGTGTTATAATGATAACATTCTACCTTAAGATTGTCAATATTGTTCTTTAAGTTAATGACTAGTTGTAACTTAGACGTGCCCCATCTAGAATGGCAACTTGTGTTAAAATAGATTGTAATCATTGACTAGTTAGACTGGGGGATTGGTTGCGTCATGGACAATGTTGGAATTTTGTCTTGCATCATCCCTTGTCTTCATTCTGGCGCTTCGTCGACCTGTGGTTGGGGTTTGGGTGTGGTTTCTTATCAGTATTCGGTTCCTAGCACATCAGATTGTCTAGATCCCTTGGTCCAGATAGGATGTGTTGCACCAAGGTTGTTGACGCATCTATCACCTGAGAACAACATGATTCCTGATGAGGGGATCATGGCTCGCCCTAGGCGATAGCGAAAAATGAGATCTTGACCGGAGTAGGTTCTTTGTGTGAGTGCTAATGAGTGTGCAAGTTTCTCTTGGTGCAACGGCCGAACGCCTTCGGGTGTTAGGTCCACGTGCCTTGAGGTTTTATTCTTGTTCGTCTAGGCCATGATGTCGGGATGGGTATGTTGTCCCTTAGCTTATAGGCATGGTCGTGTTTGCGTCGGAAGGGGATTTGTCCTCCTTGTTATTTGCGCATGCTATGCCAGTTGTCTTGAGCCTGTGTGTGGTGTCATAGTAACCTGTCACCTGGACTATGTGTTTGTGTTTGTCGTCAGTGGTGTGGTTACATCATTTTCATCGTCACCTCTTGCCTCTTAACCCCTAAAAACAAAAACAAACACAAACAAATTTCGCTTGATGTTGTAACGATGGGGTCATTACTGTTAGTCATTTTCATAAAATAGAGGATCTTGTTTTCCATTTTAGTAGCACAACCTCCATATTGAAAGGGAGACTTAGAGAGTCTGTAAAC
Organism: Picea mariana; assembly: GCA_032191745.1. Classification (NCBI taxonomy): domain Eukaryota; kingdom Viridiplantae; phylum Streptophyta; class Pinopsida; order Pinales; family Pinaceae; genus Picea; species Picea mariana. The sequence goes on along the minus strand of JASDQU010103346.1, from coordinate 51,910 downwards.
AAGCATTGAGTCTTTAGTTCCATATTCAATTCCATCCCCAAATCTAGCTTCCTTATTTACATCCCTTGATGTTCTTGTGTACTTTATTCCAATGTTACTACCACTATGATGTAGCTATTGTATTATATCTAATAATGCATGAGCTAAAGGTTTCACCCTTATATGAAGCAAGGGGAAGAGAAGGACCCATATAACATTTCTAATCTATGCAAAGGTGGATAAATAATAGATCAAGGTGATACCCATTCAGTGAGCAAACACATGAAAATATTTTGATGGAAACACATTATTATTAAGATTTTTTACTTTTCTTATGTTAATAGTACATCTAGGTAAGTAAATAGTACTTGAATGATTATTAAGTAGTCACAAATGCAAGCTTGAGTTTTATAGTAGTTGTGGAATGCTCAATATAAGATTGTGACAAAAAACAATGGGAAATTGTGTAGTAAAACTTCAAAATAAGAGAGAATCCACCATAAAACTTCAAAGATAAACCCTTAACATCAAAGATATCCAAACATTCACCATGAACAACACCAAAAATATAGAGAGAAGAACCCTTAAGGTAAGGTAACACCATTAAATACTCCTTATGGAAGGAATCACTCCACGATCCATGCTTGCTAAAAGACAATACAATTCAACACATCTCCAATACAATGATATTCATGTGTATTTGTAATTTCTCATGAGTATTCCTAGGGGTTTTATGCCAACTAACCCTTATTATTATATTATTTCCTTTTAATTAGATAGTGGACATATTTTTTTTCCTTTTAATTACATAGTGGACATATTCCAATATTATTATCACATTACATTCATTATCCTCTTGGGTACCTCCCTAGGTACCCCATATTATCTTTCCTAGGTACATTACATTCCATCCCCCTTGGCATGCTTCATCCTCAAAACATAGGAAGAAGGCATGTAATATGACCAATTAAGCAATGTAGTCAACTGGTACCATGCATGAGCATCCATCCATCTTAGTGAAATGTGGAAATGGGGACCAAATGCACGGTCTTTCCTCGATCTTGATTATGGTTTCTCTTTAGGATCCATGTCTTCATTGTGTTACTTTGATATCTCCATGCATTACTTTTATTCCTCCACGTGCTTTCATTCTGGTTGTCTCTTTGGTTCCATGTTGATCCTAGTAATTTTGTTGATGATCATGCCATTGCCTTGATTATTTTTGTTTCTCCATGTGGCGTGGGTGGCGATATACAACAACCTTAGATATCAATTCTTCTTTATTTGACTCTTCAACATGTATTTCCTTAGCTGCATCTTTCTATTTATGCTCTTTTGTTGATTTTTCTTCAAGTTTTGTTGTAGGCTCTTCTTTCAATTCAACCCTGAACTCTTCATTCGTTGTGTCATTAGGCACTACAAATTGTTTCCCTACAAGGATTTCTTCATGTGCCCCTTTGAGCCCTTCTTACATAGTAAGAGAAATATCTTGCATCGTAATTTTATTTTTCTTGTACCATAGCTTCATAATATTCTTTTGCATATTAATATTAACTATACCAATTGATTCCATCGAGGGATATCTAAGAATAATATCCACATCATTCATAAATATAGCATAAAAATAAAAATGTAACACATATTTATCCATGGTAGTCTTCAAATCTTTAAAAAATTGAACATTTTCACCTTCAACTTGTATACTTTCGATATGTTTTGTAGGAACTTGCAATCTGCTAGCCAAATAACCATTGATGAAATTATGCTGGCAACTAGGGTTAATAGAAACAATGATTTTTTCTTTATGAATGCATCCATGAACTTGTAATATAGAGTTTCCATATGAAAATAAATCCTTTGTGTTTTTTTTATCCTTACTTTTGGCATGAGACCACTTGTCTAAAAGTATTTTTTCATATGTTTCATCGGAAAGTGCCATCATCTTAGCAAAGTCCAATGATTGCCACCATATGGTAGCATCTTCTTTGAAACCAAAGGGTAAAGTTTCCAATTCTTTTTCCATAATGACCTTTTAGATTATATGAATTCTTCAATACTAGGGCCATCATCTTCGCCAAAAAAATACATCTTGCCAAAATAGAACTAGGGTTTTGAAGAGAATCACTTACTTTTCAATGGAGCTCTTTTATGTGGTTAGGGTTTGAGTCCGAAATTGCAAAATGATCATAACTTCAATTGTACTTCTTAGATTGGCTAAATTATTATGACCCCAATTATGAAATGCCATGACTTTTATGAATCTAGAGAAGATAATATGAGGTACCTAGGGAGGTACCGAATATTATCCTCCATAGATACATTACAAATTTAACATGTAAGAGTGGTAAAAAACATGGATATACTAGAGTCCTAGTAATAGGGAAACACAAGGTTAATGTGTAATTAATCTATTAAAAATGGAGTTAGCATTTAACACCTTTCAATAACACTAATGTACATCCCTACTCTAATTACGAAGAACGATAATTCTCTTTGTCATAAAACTTATTCTATCATTCAATATCTATACCACTTCAATTTAACACTAAATGGATTGAAAGTAGGATGGATGAAACACTCCATATATTTCATTCCATCCTACATGTTTGTGAACTATAATGTGATGAAAATCCATTGCTTCCCTTAACAATTTGAATTACAAAGAAACGTGTCTCTTGAAAATGAAATGTTGAATGAATCTATCACCGTACCTTTGGATTTTCACTAGATACACGATTATTGTTTGTGTAAAAATAAATGAAAAACGCATGAAACCTGTTCAATGGATCTTTATGATTTCTTCATAAACCATTAAAAAAAATAGTTTCACCTATGATGTTTTCATAAACCATCGTATAGACCTGGATATTTGTGAATGGAGCAATCACGTGTAGATTCACTGTGCGATATTTTGAACACGACATTTTGGAGTAATTTTTTTTGGAATCTGTGGATTAGAGCAATCATGGAGATGGAGTCTATGCCATACTTCTATTGATTGGATTAGAATTGGTATATGAAGTTCTCATCACGGGCTACCCGGACTCTACCAGTATGGTCTTTATACCTATCTTGAAGCAATTGGAAGATGGAAATGTCATTTGCTTAGTGGTGGTCAGAATTGGTAGAGTTTGTTATTTGGGTTGATTCTTTCATATAATAATAATAATTTATTTTTAAATTTATGGTTAAGCTAAACACTAAATTGATTCTCTTTATTTATGGGACAATGAATTTTTCAATCTAAAAATTTAATTATTTAATTGATAAAATTTATAAATAAAATCTACAAAAATATTACGAGACAAGAAAATTCCTCACCCTACAATTTTTCCAACTTTTATTCCAACTGTTGTAGTCTCTCATTCTTTGGGGATTTGTACGAGAGTGATCATTATATTAGCGCATTGGACATAACGGTTTCTGATGTTATTGTTTTGAGTATCCATTAATTACTTTTTTCCAGAGCCTGGGCTATAGATAAGGTATTTATTTTTATTTTGATGATAAACCTAACAGATATATTGCTTTTGTAGGAAATGGAAGATTTGGCGATTCTCGTACAGTGCAATAGCGAATGAGCCGAAGCAACAGCAGAACAACTGGAAGCATTGATGGGGTGCCAGAATAATTTCGTTGGCGCCATTTATTCCAAACACAGCATGGACCTTCCGACATACGAATCTCAAGCGTAAGAAAAAGACTGTGCATTCAGTTCTGTTTATGAAGAAGAGGGGACTCTCCCGATGATCAGGATACGGACAAAGCAATTTCCTATTCTTCTATTAATTCCTCTTCCGAGATCAAGAATTGCCCCTCCCCAGACAAAGCTGTTACGCAAGGTTAACAAAAATGTTCTCATTCGCATCCATTGGGAGAAGAAAAAGAGCTTGCTGGTGAAATCCTTTGCAGAGCTCGAAAAGCTTCAGATGACGGTGGTAAACGCGAGCGTTCTCTCATTTTCAGAAACTACCGTGGACTTGATAGTTAATGCTCAGGTATTAGTTTCGCGGGGATTCTTCTTTATTTGACTCTTCAACATGTATTTCCTAGCTGCATCTTTCTATTTATGGTCTTCCGTTGGATTTTCTTCAAGTTTTGTTGCATGCTATTTTTTCCATTCAACCTCAAACTCTTCATCTGATGTGTCATTAGGTGCTACAAATTATTTCCATGCAAGTATTTCTTCAAGTGTTTCTTTGAACCCTTTGCATAGTAAGATAAATATCATTATAATTTTATTTTTTGTAACATAACTTCATAAATTTCTTTTGCACATTAATATTAACTGTACCAATTGATTTCATCTAGGGATATCCAAGAATAATATCCACATAATTCATATCCATAGCATAAAAATTAGAATGCAACACATATTTATTCATGGTAATTTTCGAATCTTTAAAAGTTTGAACATTTTCGCCTTGAACTTGTATATTTTGGATATGTTTTATAGGTACTTGCAACTGCTAACAGAATGAATATTGATGAAATTACGCTGGCAACTAAGGTTAATAGAAATAATGACTTTTTCTTTATGAATGCATCCATGAACTTGTAATATAGAGTTTCCATATGAAAATAAACCCTTGGTTCTTTTTTTATCCTTACTTTTGGCATGAGACCACTTATCTAAAAGTAATTTTTTTGATGCATGCCAAAAATCAAGAAGATCCTACATGCACATCGGAATCAAAAAAATAATCTTCGGGAAATCTTCCCGAATGATTACTTCAAACATCACAAGAGATCATGGAGCAGTAAGAGGATGAGATGGGAAGGTAGTTAAGATTGTCATGACCTCAGAGAGGTTAGGTGGAATGTAGGAGGGCGACAAAAGAACGTGGGACTGGCAGTCAACAGAGCGAGTGGAGTAGAATTGAAAGTGACGGAGCGCTAGAACATAGAAGAATATAAAAGGGAGCAACGATGGCAGAAAGAGGGTGATGTTTCTTAGTTAGTTTGCCAATGATTGGTTGTTCTTGTTAATGTCTTTGAGCTCACTCCGAGCCCATGCCTTTATAATGTATATGGTTGTGAGTTTGGTTCTGTAACATCTACAGAGTCAAAGAGAAAGTGCATGGTGCTATGCAATGTAATGTTGGGAGACTGCATAAGAGCACAAGGCATTGTTGTTGTCAATTGATGAGTTGCTTAATGTATGTCTGTTACTAGTTGAATGAAGATAATAAAATCTACAGTTATTCATGTTCTATGACATTGTGCTTATCATGTCTTCAATGAATACACGTGTCATTGCTACTTGTTAGTTTTTTAGCTTGGCGCAATGGAATGGATGAATACCAACCCAAGCGGATTCCTATGTAATCCTTCATCACCGACACAAGACCATATGGTCTCTATGATTCTCATGGTGTCTCGAGTGAGACTTTCTTCAATATTTGGTTGAGGATTGATATGTCGATGCCTTGGGGTTTTTATTGGTCAATTTTGAGTGAAACCTGGGTCATCAACCCCCTAGCGTTAAAAAGGATGCACACAAGTGTGGAAATCCAACAAATGGTTCTTTTGTCGAGACTTGAAGGTTTTGTATTGAATGATGGAGGTAGAGAATGAGATGGTATCCATCTTGGGAGGAAATTTAATATTCGTTGACTGCAAAGGAAGATGAGTTTTCTTGGCAAGAAAATCAAGGTTTGAAGGTCAATGTGGAGTGATGGAAGAATATGTATATCTGCACTGATATGCATGAAATTTTATTTGTTGAATTCCCCTGTCTATTGTATGAATGGTTGAAGAGGAAAACTGCTACCAATACTTCCTTGAGGCCTCAAGAACAACTGGTTTGGGATCAAATCACGATTGATAGGATGAGAGAATTGGATAATAAGTGGACTTGGGATATCGATTTTTGGTTTTCTTGGGTGAAGGAAGGTTATATCATTGATTTTTTTGTGGAGTACACTGACTCATCCAGTGAAGCTGAAAGGAAGTTTGTTGAAGGGACTCCTTGGAGAAGGTTACTAGAAGAAATTCCACTCTAGATCAAGATGTTGTTTGTAGAGATGGGGATGATGCATATGGATCCTAATAAGATGGATGAGTAGAATCCCTTAGCACTGGGGGAGATGAAAAGATAGGGGAAAATTGAGAGAGGAGATGGATCTGCTGAGGAGGATCCAAAAGTTGTTGGAATGAGGTGAGGAGTAGGATGGACCCAGAAGAGAGAAGGAGAGAGAGTCAAAAGATACACAAGAAGAGTTGAGTTAAGGAGGAAAGTGGAACAGAGAAGTGGAAGGAAGGAAGCAAGGGGTGCATGGCGAAGGGTTAGGCCCACAATGAAGAGGAAGGAGACCGTACCAGGAGGAAGTGCAGGATATTGTGTTGTTCTAGAGAGGAGCATAGATGAGGATAGGTCAACGAAGAGGCATGATGTTGAGAGAAGGGTATCCAATGGAGATACCAATAGTAGTGGTAACAGAGGTCGAGAAGATGAAGTATGAACCCCTTGGTTGTTGCAGAGTGCCACAACTTTAGAGGATGATGAGGCACAAAGTAGAGGCGTATAGGTAGGAGAGGATGATGATGGTTCCCTAAGAGGAGGAGGAGAGGAGTTGATGATAGTGGATGGTATTGCATGGTTACAAGTAGGATATTCTTTGGGTTCCCTCACTAGAAATGTTAGAATAAGATGTCCAGTTACCCCCCCTTTGAACCACCCCTCTTGCGCATTTGTAGCTATGAAGAACAAACAACAGAAAACACAACGATTGGAGTAGAATCAAGAGTAGGAGAAGAAATAAGAGGAGTGATGAGTGAAGAAGAATACTAAGTAAGTGCTACTTCGGCAGGAAGAATATCAGTATCAAGATCCCCAACACCAAGTAGTCATTCCAGAGGACATAGTTTGAGGTTGAGGATGGTGGATCAAGATAGTACCTTGAGGTTACCTGTGTTCCATGTGATGGGTAAGGATGACATAGAACAACATTGGTTCACTTGTGAGGTGATATGGCATGTGAAGAGGATCACAGATGAGGCAATAATGGTCGCACAAATGGAGACCATGTTCAGGGAAAGAGCCTTGATGTGGTACATGAAGTATAAGGCCACTGCTTCGATGGGACATACGAGGTCCCTGACAAAAATCAAGAGAGATTTTCTTAAGGAATTCTAGAAACCTAAGTTAGACTCTCAATGCATTACACAAATTAAGGAGATTAAGTAGAATTCAGGAGAAACCATGCGGGATTATGACCAATGGTTCAAGATCTTGTTGGATAGGATGAAGTTCCAGATCCAAAACATGGAGCATAGAGAATGGTTCATTGTAGGGTTGCTTTCCCATATCCTAGTCCCACTTACCTAGAGAAAGGTGACTACTCAGGAAGAAGCAATGGAGATTGTGATGTGCATGGAGGCTACACCAAGAGGAGGAGAAAGATCGACAGGTTTGGCATAGGTACAATCTTAGATGTCCAAACCTAACGATGTAGTTGTAGGATATGAAAAAGGTAAAAATGGTGCACAAGAACGTATAGTGTACAACCTGGTGTTTGGAGGGGCACTGCAGAGACGAGTGCCCTATATTGGGAAATTATATGCCGATAGGTACGTCGAATCCATTTCCAACTAGACCTCAGAAAAAATGGTGCAATATTTGTAGACATTGGGGACATATACCACCCCACTTCCCAACACTGGAGAAGTACCAGAAGACACATTGTACTTCATTCTGTGAATTATGTAAGTCCATGGGGCATGATGTGAATAATTGCTAGTCACTTCAGCTAATGCAAGATGATACCCACAATGTATTCCAGGTTCAAGAGGAATATAAGGGTGTTGACCGTGGCGATGTTGAGAGAGGTGGATACCAAGGAGGTCCCAAAGGTGGATATGGACAAGGTTGGGGATGAGCTTATGGAGGAGGTGGTGGTGGTAGACCCCCCACTTGTTTTAACTATGAAAAGATAGGCCATGTATCAATATTTTGTACCATACTGTGTGGTCTTTGTGGGTACTTCTATAGCCCTGATCATGTCCCAGAGGATTGTCCTGACTTGTTGAAGAAGTGGGAAGAGAAGAAGGAACATTGAAATATGGTAATTCCAGAGCCACCTGAGAATAAAAAAAAGGATGATGAAGTTGATGTACGGGTGACAACATGAGGCAGAGAAAAGACAGGAATGGACTTTGAGTATGGAGAAATCTTGGGTCAACAACCAGAGGGGAAGATAATAAAGGTAGTGTAGCCCCTTCCTAAGTCCGATGTTGTCCAGCAAAAGCAGTTCCTACGTGATATGTAGAGGGACATAAAGGAAGAAAGGTCATTGGAAGAGGCTCGAGCCCATGAAGAATTGCAGCGCACCATGCAAAGGTCCTTGGAGGAATCTCATGTGTGCAAGGAAATACAACACGCGATGCAAAGGTCATTGAAATAATCTCATAGACAAGAGGAGTTGCAACGTGTTGAACAAAGGGAAATAGAGGAACATGTATATGAAGGATTTAAGTACATGATGTGAGAAGAAGCACTGCATGACTTGGGTCATGAAAAAAAATATGAGGATCAAGTAAGTAACTTCTTGTGTTTCCAGTTAAGATTGTTAAGTGATCTTGGTGTTGCACGGAGTTTGACACAAATGTTAGCAACCTGCATGTGGGGAAAGGGAAAGATGGAGCAATATCATCCCCCCTACCGAAAATGGACGCATGCCAAGTCAGTAAGAATAAACACACTAGAAGAGAGTTCAAGATGAAAGTTGAACTTAGAAGTTATGAGATGGATGGGGTCATTTTGGATCTGGGTTTTGACATGAACATACTACCAAAAAAGTCATGGGAATTGATGGGTAAGCCAATTTTTTTCTAGTCACCCATTCAACTTCGATTGGAAAATCAATATAGAATATAACCTATAGGCCGATTGGAGCAAGTCAAGGTGAACATAGAGGGGGTGAAGAAAAAGACGGATTTTAAAGTAATAGAGATCATGGATGATTTTGCNTCAACTTCGATTGGAAAATCAATATAGAATATAACCTATAGGCCGATTGGAGCAAGTCAAGGTGAACATAGAGGGGGTGAAGAAAAAGACGGATTTTAAAGTAATAGAGATCATGGATGATTTTGATCCATACCCCACCCTATTTGGCATTGACTGGGCCTTTGAAAAAAAAATTTGTTGAACCTGAAGAAAAGGAAAATGTCGTTTGAGACAAACACCTTACGCATGATCGTACCATCATATCCAAATTAAGGGGATAGATACAATGAGCAGGTCGATGAGTGTTGGGTATGTGTTATATTCTTTGTACGAGGAGATTTTTTATCCTCTGGAAACATGTCACATTTTTTTCTCATTTTTTGTGTTGCCTCGAGTTTTGTGTCCATTGTTGAGCGTTTTTTTGGCACATGGTTTTTTGCCGATGGTTTTCTATTTCCGGTTAAGTAATTAGATTTGTTGACTAATCCAAGTCATTGGGTTAGGGCTTTGGATGCCACTGGCTCCTATATCTATATTTTATTGTAAACAATGTATCACTATGAATGAATATATAATATGTTGGTTTTCCCAGTTTGGGTTTCTGGGGGAAAAATATCTATGTAATATTTGTATTTTCCATTGTATCTTTTTTGTTCTTTTGCTGAAAATTTGTTTGTAGTAAATATTGTACAAGGTTAAATTCTACATTTGGTATCAGAGCATTGTTGGATTTAGGGGGACGCCTTTGTGGTCAAGGGTTTGTCTCGAGACTGTGATAAGCCTTGTTACGGTGGGAGATTTGTGGTATTGATTTTTTAGGTGAAAAGAAATGGAAAGCAATTCGAAAATAGACATTGAGAAGTTTAATGGGAAAAGTTTTGAGTTGTGGAAGCTTAAGATGGAAGAACTGTTGGTGGATAGAGATCAGTGGATCACGATGGATCCAGGTACTGCACCTACATGAAATGTTGTATCCTTTTCACTACTTGAATGAGAAAAAGAGGGACACTTGCAAGTCCAGTTTGGTCAACTGAACATGACAGAAGTTAGTGTATGAGTCAAATGACTCAATCACATGAAATAAACAAAAACTAAGCTAATAACAACTAAAGAAACAAAACTACAATGCATAAGGAAATTATAACCAAAATTATTCAAACAATTGACCAATATTGATGCCACCAATGGAGAGATTATATTAGTGGGAAAACACCAAACAAAAAGGGGGATTTATGGGTCCCCTCTTCCTCCAAGGGAGGGCTCTTGAGTCCCCTATGTGAGAGATCTTCTTACAAATGGAAAACTAGAAAGGAAATGGTGAAGAAATCCAAGCTTATTCCCTCAAGAGGTGAGGTGAATAGCCTAATAAGATGATGTTAGTATGCTCCAAGAAGGAAAGAGGTTCTTTGTAGGAGAATAGAGGCAACATACCAATAGAATGAGATTCTTGAATTCATAGTGCACCCATGGCCTTTTTTTATAGCAACTCTTTGAGGCATTATCCAACCGGTCTTTAGTGTGAACAAGGGGCCCTTTAGGGCACCCTTAGGTCTTTGACCAGCCCCCTAATTGGATTCAGCTCGAATTTGAGGGTCAAATCGACTTGGGAGTTGAACTAGAAGTGGGTGAGGGGCCGACAAGAACTATAAATGTGTCATTCTCAGGTGTGCATGGATTTTCATAGTCGTGCATCGGGGGCATGTGCGCTTTTTCTACGTTTTCAACTTGAGCACGTGCACGCACTTCCTTTGGATTCTGAGCGCATGTCAATTTTATAACCAGTTGTATAGTTTTTGTGCCGTTTGGAAATGTATTTTTGGGGCTATGAATGAATTAATAGGTGTTTGGAGATGCTAGATTCTTGTGATCATTTGGGAACAAAATTTCAGCGATAATAGATGCCCCTTGATGTATGAGGTTAGGAGCATACGTATAGCTAAAATACATCAATTTTTATTCTATTGAGAATAGCATTGTAAGAAAGAGCATGGAGAGGAATTGCAAGAGCGATCCGTTGGAAGGAGAGGGGAAACTGTGGGACCCAAACCTTTCTCTAGGTGTGGAAAAATAAAAACTATATACAAATGAGGTGGGCATGCCCCATGCTCGTGTCATGTAACTCAAATGTGTAAGACAGTAACTGAAGTTGTATGCTGATGTAGATAACTGTAGTGCCCTCCGGGGTAGTTTGATAATGGTAGATGAAAATTATGATGGTGAACATACTCTGAAAAGAGGCAATGACACCTGTAAGAAGTGTCGATGACTCGTAGGCATTGATGGCCCAACAAATTTCAGAGGTCTTCGGATAGTATAAAACAACTACAATAGTCGCAAAGTAATACCCACCGTAACATGAGATTGTGTTGATGTCGAATGTTTATGGGGGTCAATGACATCAGAGAGAAATGATGGTTCTCTTTGTGTCGTCCGAGACTCCTCATTGTAAAGGTAATGAGAGTCAAGATATTGTCACCCTTCTCGAAACTTTGCTGATGTCGACAGAAAAGGAGATAAGACTCCAAGAAGCAAAGGGATTCATGAAATCCACTGGATGAGATCAATAATTGATGAGGTATATGGATGAATTCAAGATGCGGTGAGACTCAATATTGTCTTTGGTTGGGGATATATGTGAATTATAAGTGGCAACAACCGTGAAACTGGATCTAGCATCAGGGGGATGACTAGATGTGGGTTAAATTGTTCCAGAGGTGTGACAAAGTGGACAAACTCAGAGATTAGAGGTACATGGACTGTGGGATACTTGGGGTTTATGGACGATGTCAACAAGAGTAGAAGGTAAGGAATGCCACAACCAAGGGCGATAGGGGTTGCTTTGCCTGAAAAAGAAGGTCACTAAAAGAGACAACAAAAAACTATGTAAATGTTGGAAATAAAGGCTTTGTACAATTACCAAATGAATAAAGAATAAGTTGGGATAAGTGTGCATATACATTAACGGGTGCCCCAGTGTAAGATGGCTTGGATTGTGAGGGCACAAGTTGCATGCAGAACTGGTGGAGGGTGGGGGCCTCATAGGTGGGTTTCTATATGAGTTAAATGGATGGATGGCAATATGTAGAGGGGAAAACTGACTATGGATGAAGTGGAGGTTTAATGATACTACGAAGGCGCAGTCAAATGAGAACTGTGAGGAGATATCCTGGGAGTCCATTTGGAAAGCTAGCAAAATGAGGAGAAGGAGTATGTGGATGATTCTCGAACATGCGTAAGACTATCGAGACTCCCATCCCTAGGGGGTGAAAGCAACATGAGTGTCAAAGTGCCAAAAGGGGACTATGAATGGGACAACTCATGTAGGGGAGAGTGCTACTGGGTGGCAGTACTTGAAATGCAGCAGAGGTGAGAGTACTGTAGAGCCGGATGTGAGGATCCTACAGGAAAATGTCGGAGGGTGTGACTGGGAGATGAAATTGGTATTTAAAGGGAATTACTACATGCCAATGTCGATCATATACCTGAAGCGGATGCACTGATGTGTGATGACCAAGTACCTGCACACATGAAAACTGAATACCCGACATGAACAATATCTGAAGATAAAGAACATATAACAATTATTCGATAATTTTGAACATGAGCATACGTACCTGGGCGTGATGTGAAAAACATTCTCCCTTGGGGCCGAGGATGGATGGTGACCTAGGGAATGTGACTATGTAGGTGGCATGATCCTGATCCCGTGGCTGAGGATAGATCGGAAAACAGATACTCGGAGCTCTTGTGATTGAGCATGGAAGTTTGGCAAAAGGGACTATATATAGCTATAGGGCCTACATTGCCACCTCATTTGTACCTGCTACCATAGTGAGTTGAGGGGAGGTTTTTAGAGGAGTTTTGGAGATTCTAGGAGTTTGAGACAGCTGATCTAGGATTTGCGAGAGCTAGACTAGTGGTCTCATCCTCCTGCATAGTAGTTAGGGTTTCTTTTCTAGGCAGGGTCGTATGAATGGTCGTACGATGGGATTTTGTACGACTGATATCTGTGGATACCTGCGCTGGGGTGTCAAAGGATACATGTGATTGGGTGCATGACTGCAGAGAGGATATATGTGCATGGGGGCATGTGAGTGAGTGAAACCAGTGTGCTTTGGATGCATGCTTGTTCGAATTACAGCTACGCACTAGTGCACAACTGTGTAATGAACAGGTGCACATGAATGCACGCCTATGGGTGAGACAGAGGTGCATTGATGCACCTCTATTTCTTCGTCAACTGTGCATTGATGCACCACTGTGTGAAGAATAGAAGTGCATATGTGTGGGCCTGTGGGGAATGAAAATCGTGCACATGAGGCAAAGCTAGGAGGTTTTTGAAAAAACTTGTCTTTTTGAATTTTTTCGTTCTATGAATTGTGATGGCTGATCAAGTGTTGTTTGTGTGAATGCAGGTGATCAATTCAGGATGCCAGTCCATTGGAGGGAGAGGGACTGGGCGTGCCTTAGGGAGGCAGTGAGGGATGATGAGCTAGGTGTGTGGGTAACTTGGGCAACTTGTGGGTTGCTAAAGTTCTTCGACTGCTCACTGCTACGGGCACCAGAGTACCTATTGTAGTTTTTGATTTCCATGTGGAGCACTGAGCTGTAGTGCTTCATTGTGTGGGGGGAGAAGCTGACATTCTCTATGATGGAGGATGTATATTTCCTAACCGGATTCCCTTTTCGAGGGAGGGCTCTACCTGTTGAGCCCTAGTTTCCAGGGGAGGCACACTTGGAAGACTTGGCCCGGACGTACTGTTCATGGGAGGATTTCATGTCAGGATAGGTTGTGCAGATTGGGGCAACGGATGCGCTGGTGGATCGTTGTATCTCTGGGATTTGAAAAAAGGGATGAAAATTCTGCATACGGAAATGGAAAAAGGCCCTCTGTGCAAGATTGCATAGGGTGAGGCAAATCTTGCTATAACAAAAAATGTATCTTTATTGGATATAAAGATGGTCTCAAAGGTTATAATATTTGGAACCCATAAACTAAGAAGGTAGTGTATAGCTGAGATGTGGTATTTAGAGAGATGAAGTATGTTGTTAAACATGAAGTCCTACCAAGTAAGGAAGAACTAGAGAAAATAGAGTTTGATTTAAAGGATGATGAATCAGACTCTACAGAAGAACATGAATCATAAGAAGAAGATCCTCATACTCTAGTATTGAGGAGATCAATTCGAGAAAAAAGGCTACCCAAAATGTATACTCCATCTGATTTCCATTCAAATTTTACTTTTTCTATTACTGATGATGATCCTAGAACTGTCAGGGAGGCAGTGGATTTAGAGGATGGAAATCTTTGGAAAAAGGACATGGAAGAAGAAATGGTAGCCTTGGATAAGAATGAGGCTTGGGATCTAGTGGATTTTCCAACCGGAATAAATCCCATTGGCAGCAAATGGGTATTTAAAAGGAAGTTGAATGCAAAAGGAAAAGTGGAGAAATACAAAGCTTGGTTAGTAGAAAAAGGTTATTCCCAGGTTGAGGGAATTGATTTTAGTGAGATTTTTTCTCCTGTTGCCAAGTTAACTTTTATAAGATTTTTTTTGTCTGTTGCTTCTGCATTTTATTTTGAAGTAGAACAGATGGATGTGAAGACAACATTCCTACATGGGGATCTGGAAGAAGAAATCTATATGAAGAAACCATAATGATTTATTGTGAAGGGAAAGGAGCTAGTATGCAAGATGAAAAAGTCCTTGTATGATTTAAAACAATCACCAAGGATGTGGTATCAAAAATTTGATACTTATATGTTGGGACTTGGTTTCAAAAGAAGAAAAGAGGATCATTGTGTGTATTTTAAATTAATTGGTGATCATTTGATTTATCTAGTCTTGTATGTGGATGACATGTTGCTGATAGGAAACAACAAGGAGATTATCCAGGATGTGAAAACTCAGTTGTCCTCTAAATTTGACATGAAGGATCTCG
>JASDQU010103346.1:14634-36486 GCA_032191745.1 Picea mariana | reverse complement strand
TCGTGTCCATTGTTGGACAGTTTTTCGACACATGGTTTTTTGCTGATGGTTTTCTATTTCCGGTTAAGGAATTAGGGTTGTTGACTAATACAAGTCATTGGGTTAGGGTTTTGGATGCCTCTGTCTCCTATATGTATATTGTATTGTAAACAATGTATTAGTATGAATGAATATTAAATACGTTGGTTTTCCTAGTTTGGGTTTCCAGGGGAAAAATCTTTGTGTAACGATTGTATTTGCCATTGTATTGTTTCTATTCTTTTAATGAAAATTTGTTTGCAGTAAATATTGTACAAGGTTAAAATCTATAATGAGGATGCATGAAACTATGTTATTGAAAATATTTACAAGATTATAGAGTGTAGGGAAGACTACATCAATCCCACAATGGATGGGGAACTGATTTGGAGGAGTGTAAAGTAATATGATATCGATTCATAGGATGTTATGGAAAGGTGATAGAAAAATCTCTTTGAAGTATCTACAAGGAGATGTGCTTGCATTACCACTAAAGTGTGCGAAGAGGAATTCAGGTCATACTGGTTCGATGGGTTAGATTTGATGGACACATGTGTGCCCTAGATGTAGCACATTCCCAAACACCACTAGGTACATGACCTGGATACAATATTAATAGAAATACCCATGTGATGGTGGGATGCACACCAAGAACATCTTCGAGAATGACCCTCTATGGAAGATTCACTAAGAGAAAGGTTCAGGCCACGGGTGGATATCTGTTAGTACATATGTTCTTGTGAAAGGCATTGGGTAGGAAAGCACCGACATGGGGCACATATTCAATATCTGAAATACCAACGCACGTTGTTGAGAAAGCACTCTATCAATCTGGTTCCTTGATTCCCTGGAGGAAAAACAGGGGAGACGCGTGCACAAAGGATGAAAATGACCAAGTAGTATGCGGTAAATGAAAGAACATCCACCCATTCAATCCCCTTCAACCCCATTGAGGAAACAAACAAGCTACACATGAGTGAGGAAGAAGTGGGTAGTTAGAAGATGCTACCAGATCCATCTGGATCAGGTTCAATTCCTCCATGGTGAAAACTAAGAGGTTGGGCCCATACAAAGAAGCATCGTGACCCACCAAGGGTTACTATGGCCAATTAACTGGCGATTAGCCAATGCAGGGGTGTGTAGGAGTCATTTGCAGTGCCCCCAAAGAATAATACTCATGCATGTTTTATGTCATCCACATCATCATGAAATATTCAGTGGTGAGAAATATTTGTGGTAATTGTTGTTCCTGAGTTTATGTTTTAAGGCTATAAAACATACCGTCAAGGCATCTGTAAATGATTTTAAAGGAATGATTTAGAAATAGTAATTTAAAAGAAGGTTAAGGAAAAATCAGTTTCTCAACTATCTTTGTCTTGCTTCTTGCTGTTCTTCGATGCGAATGTCATGTTCAATAGAAGCCCATGATCGTTCTAGTTCTACCCGGTTGGTTGCTGTATGTAAAATGGTGTTAAATAGGTTTAAAGCGATGCTAGTTTGATCTTGGAGTCCGAGTTCAATGTTGGGTTGTCTAACACTTGGAACAGTCATGGAGGATAAATCTTTATTTATTTATAAAAGGGTTTTAATCTATTTGTTACTTCAGATTTTCAGAGATGAAATCAAGGAAAACAATTTTAAAATCTAAAATAGTAATGTAAACACATTCAAGGTCGTTTCCTGGTTTTGTAACAATTTCGAGAATTGTAAACAACAAATAAACACTACAGATAAATACTAGGCTTTAATCAAGAAAGAATCTTATGTTTCAATAGACAACAATGAAAGAAAAGATGAGGTTTCTAACAAGGGTTAAGTATTAAGTAACAAAAGCTTCACAGGTCTTGAAATTACTAAAAACGATTTCAGAGGAAAAACTGTAAATCATTTGACATCCAAACCAATCTGAAATATAAGTCACTGATGTATATAGCTTCAAATTGATTTACTTGTTAGATATAACATTAAAAGGAAAAAATCAACAGAGTATGATAAACAGGGATAAGACACATAGTTACAAAGTTGCAGGATCCAGAATCGCGTTTGCGATTTATATTCTGATGTATTTCAAAACTGATATTACAAAATGGCTATCTCCAAAATTTTTGAAGCCCTTTCTCAGCCTCTAGAAACTATATTTATACATTTTCATCAAAGTTTCTCGTTGGTCATTAACCAACTTCCTAATATTACAGTTACATAAAAATAATGTCAACCGTTTACAATTTCTTTTTAATTTCTAATTATAAAAACATTTAAAAAAGATTTCAAGCTTGCGTTGAAGAACTTTCTTTTTTTGCATCAACACACTGAACACATTTTTCCAAAAAATTTACTAAGATCCTGGGAGCTTCGGGTATCTCATTTGCTTCAAATGAGAAAAATTTCCTCTGTAATTCGGGCAACTGATTTTCTATAATTTTTTCTGTGAATTTAACAGTTTTCAACTTTAAACTTGAAGTCACCATCCACTTGTTGATCTCTATGATGTTGATCAATTTGATGTTTGAAATATCTGCTTTCTTTTCCTCTAGCTCTTCTCTAAACCTCAACTGATGCTTGGCAATATTGACTTCACCTAACAATCCCGAACAACCCTCTGTTCCGATATTCAATGAATCTCTTTCAAAGAGATCGAAGATTCCTTGACAATCTTTATTAACTTCTCTTGTGATTCATTTATATACATCCAGCTTTGTTTCCCATACTTTAATCATTATATCCCCTTTAACCTGTTCATAAATAGATAATTTCTGAGTCTTTCCAATTTCTTCCTTTGATGAGAAAGCCACTGCTTTCTGAAAAGTTTCCCTAGCTACCTTCACCTCTCTTTCTTTCTGGAACACATTTTCCAAAGACTTATTTGATTCCTGAAAATAATTCTGTATTACTTCTATATTTAAGAATACTTTTTGTTGTTCCTCCTCTATTCTTGCATATATCTCCGATGCCTGTATCCTGAAATTTTCAAGTTCAACTACCTGGTTAGTAATAGAAATAATCTTATTTTGCAACTGTTTGTTTTCTTCTCCCAGCTTTTGAACCTGTTCCTGTGTGACCTGTATTAAGTGTTTTTCCTCATCCAAATATTTATTTAATTTTTGGATTTCTTGCATATCTTTGAGTCTAGCTTGTTCTAGACCCTTCTGTATTCCCCAGGCAATATTTCTTTCATTTTCTTTTATTTTTTCTTGCAATTGGATTATTGTTTGATCCTTCTGTTCAAGCATAGTTGTTAAATTTCCTACAGAATACATATTAGCTGATGCTATAGCACCCATTGTTCTTGCTAATTCCGTAGTGAACTCTCCTTCCTTGAGTTTCTTTCCATCTATGATAACTCTATGCCTTTTAATCATTCCTTCTCCTCTTGGATGAATTTCTTGTTTCAAGACTGCTCTTTTCTTTTTGCTGAAAAAGTAATCCGATGGGGGGATTTCATCTCTTGAAATCGGCTCTAGGTCACTGACATATAGAACTCCTTCATGGGGGGTTCCAAAAGTAGACTGTAATGGAGTTAAAGAGGTGATAGGACTACCAAGTTCTTTTGAAGTAGTTCCTCCTATCTTTTCTGGAACATCATCAAGAATTATTGGACTTGTTTCCAGTCTTTTTCCTTTCTCTGTCCCTCTTTCTTTTATCTGAGAACCCTCTGTGTTTTGAGGAGGTATTTCAGAATCCTTCAACTTATCTTTGTCATTTTCTTTACCCTGAGTATTAGTTTCAAACCCTGGAGGGGTTTCTTCCTTCTCTGGCGATGGGGTCGGAATTTCACCCTGTAAAATTTTAGGTAGGCAACTTCGCCTATGACTTTGAAAAGATGCAAACCCAACCTGTGAGTCAGGTGGCAAGGTTTGGAATCTGTTCAACACTTCTTCATAATACCTAACATCTTTGAAAATATCATCATAAACAGATACTTCATGTTCATATGCTTTTAAATTACAATGTATGTAATGCCTACTTATTATTTGGTAGGGGTCATGTTTTATGTGCTCAATGTTTACCAACTTTACTTCTTCCAATGACTCATCCTCTGCCTTAGAATGGCCTAAATTTGATAAAGTAAATTTCCTGACATGAACAGGGAAAGATGGCTAGGCTTTTTTCTGAAGTGCTTTTAATTCCAACCCAATACCACCCTTGGCTAACTGATGAGCTATTTCTTTGCATATCAATCTGTCTAGTAAGAATTTCGGGAGTGCGTGAGGAGGAATAAAACAACCATAGACCCTAACATAGGAAAAATTTTCCTTAATAAACCAGTTAGCAACGGATTTAAGACTTTCTATAATTGCATTAGAAATGCGAGGGGGTTCGCATCCAAAAAATAATTTGTGCATAGGAATAATGACAAAATGACAAACTTCGTAAAATGCTTCTTTAGCATTTTCTTCCCATAGGGTTGAGTGGTATTTATGAACAGGCTCTGGGCAGGAAACACTCCAGCTCCAATTCATTAATGGAAATGGGGTCATAAAACAGATGGCATCCATAATATATGCAGACATATAAAAAGACATTGGTTGTCCCTTTGACTTGGATGCTTTATAATTCACAATTTCTTGTGTCAGATTATTCGATAAAATTTTATGCCAGTGAAAACCATTTCCATTTGAAACTTCTTCTAAGAAAGGTACCCAGTCTGCATGAAAGTGACAGGGATCTTTTCTCCCGAAAAGTTTTCATAACATCATGGCTACATAAACCATATATTCATTTAAGGAAGCTGTAGCATAAATCCCATGATTATCAGCCCTAAACTTTGCTTCAGACCTCGCCCATCCTTTAATCATGTTAGGGTATGTCTGGTTTGCCTCAATACATTCCTTTCTTTGAAATTCAGCTAAAAATTCAGCATTAAAGGTGTGTTTATAATTCGACGATAGTTTATACATTACTTGAATGTGTTCAGGCTAGAATGAGCTGACGATAGCTCCTTGCTTGTTCTGAATACTCCTTGTTGGGATATCTACCTTGTCTAGAGCCTAGCCGACCATCTCAGTATAAGCCACCAGCCTCGGACGTGCAGTAACCTTATGAAGTTCAGACTCAACAACGTCCCATAGATGATTTTCAGAATCAGGGTCTGCATACTTTAACTCATCCTCCAACAATTCAGAGATTTGAGTCCATGCTTTGATGGAGTGTATGGCATGTGGAGTAGTATCCGAGATTATATCACCTTCCTGTGGTTCTTCGTTTTTCTTTGGTGCTTTTTTAGGTGCCATAGCTCTGCATTTGACTTGAGAAACTGTTACAGAAAGTGGATGAATAAGCTCAGCTTTTAAAATGAAAATACATATGTTTTGAATGTTTACTTCGAATATATCATAAAAATAATGAGATTTGTACATCCATCACGAATTTAAAGATCTTAATGCAAAAAATATTTTCGGAGATATGCATTTAATGTCCATACTTAGGTGTTCTCGGCATTTTCAAATAAACATAGAAACTTACTTAATCGGACAACGACTCATTAATGAACACTCAAAGAAAGATTAACTTTAAACCTATTTAGAAAGAGGATTTATTAGTGTTAATTATGATTTAAATATGAAAACATGACTTTTCGGGGTTTCGACACTCTTAATGTCGAAATATATGTCATCAAAGAAAACCGATCGCCAAAATTGCGAAATCGCGAAATCACAAAATCACGATGTATTAATAAAAAATAAAACATTTTTAGCATGTTAATTAATCGATATTAAACCCTTTCGAGATTTCACAAATCGAGATTTCGGGAAATACGATGACATGAGACGTGCTCTCACGGAATCGCGAATCCCGAAATCGTGAAATCGCGATGGCTTGTTTCTTTTTCAAAATAGGTTTTAACCGATCTTAATTAAATTAATAGTCATTATTAGGGCCAAAACATCGTTAGTTTAATCTATCGGGATTTTGGGAAATATGATGACAAGAGACGTGCTCTTACAGAACCGCGAATGCCGAAATCTCGACATAATTATTTAACTCTTAATCTTTCTTAGAAGAGATTAAATTAATTCGTGCTTTTACTTAAGATTTAAATGCATTAGGAAATCAGAGATCGGGGTTTCGTGATTCAATTTGCATCAATCATTTGTTTACGGAAAACCCCGAATCCCGATTTTTTTAATGTTTAACTAAAAAACTCGCGAATTTAAAATTATACTCCTTTTAAATAATTTCAAAGAGTGTTGGAAAAACTTATATTTTTGTAAAATTTTTCCCGTATTTATTCAAAAAATAAATGATAAAAAGGAATTGCGAATTTATACATGAGGAAATTCTTATTTTAAGAAAGCCGAAACCCGAAAAACACAAAAAATAAAAATCTAGACCTTAAGGATTAAAGATTTTAAGATTTGTTTCAATAGTAATAACGATCAATGTGACAGGGAGTTACACCACATCAATTTCCTTCGATTTTAGAAATATGGAGTCATTAACGGAGCTTACGGTAGGACGATTTTACCAAATTTAAAATTAATAAGGATTTAAGTACAGTGGATGGAAGAAGGCACGAATTAAGGCTACAACGACTAATCTACGTCCAACACGATGAATTGGACGGCAAGGATGGAGGGCGTTATCGTTTGGCTGATGTAAAGGGATGGATAGTAAGTCCATGAAAGATGATCAACATGTGCCATTATAACTCCAATATATTTTGGACGAGTGGAGTTTTCCGGTTCATTGATTCTTCCTTTTTCCGAGAGTGTTCTTTCCTTCGTATCTTGGCCTTGGCTAGAGAACAAAAGTATGCCNTTGGCACATGGTTTTTTGCCGATGGTTTTCTATTTCCGGTTAAGGAATTAGGGTTGTTGACTAATACAAGTCATTGGGTTAGGGTTTTGGATGCCACTGGCTCCTATATGTATATTGTATTGTAAACAATGTATCAGTATGAATGAGTATTAAATACGTTGGTTTTCCTGTTTGGGTTTCCAGGGGAGAAATCTCTGTGTAATGTTTGTATTTGCTATTGTATATTTTTTGTTCTTTTAATGAAAATTTGTTTGCAGTAAATATTGTACAAGGTTAAAATCTATAATGAGGATGCATGAAGCTATGTTATTGAAAATATTTACAAGATTACGGAGTGTAGGGAAGACTACATCAATACCACAATGGATGGGGAACTAATTTGGA
The DNA here is from genome assembly GCA_032191745.1 of Picea mariana. NCBI lineage: Eukaryota > Viridiplantae > Streptophyta > Pinopsida > Pinales > Pinaceae > Picea > Picea mariana. The sequence continues at coordinate 29,325 of JASDQU010103346.1, read as the reverse complement.
GGAGTGTAAAGTCATATGATATCAATTCAAAGGATGTTATGGAAAGGTGATAGAAAAATCTCTAGGAAGTATCTACAAGAAGATGTGCTCACATTACCACTAAAGTGTGGGAAGAGGAATTCGGGTCATACTGGTTCAATGGGTCAGACTCGATGGACACATTTGTTCCCTAGATGTAGCACATTCCCAAACACCACTGGGTACATGACCTAGATACAATATTAATAGAAATACCCATGTGATGGTGGGATGCACACCAGGAACATCTTCGAGAATGACCCGTTATGGAAGATTCGCTAAGAGAAAGGTTCAGGCCAAGGGTGGATATCCATTAGTACATATGTTCTTGTGAAAGGCATTGGGTAGCCAAGCACTGACATGGGGCACATATTCAATATCTGAAATCCCAACGCGCGTTGTTCAGAAAGCACTCTATCAATCTAGTTCCTTGATTCCCTGGAGGAAAAACAGGGCAGACGCATGTGCAAAAGATGAAAATGACCAAGTAGTATGTGGTAAATGAAAGAACATCTACCCATTCAATCCCCTTCAACCCCATTGAGGAAACAAACAAGCTACACATGAGTGAGGAAGAAGTGGGTAGTTAGAATATGCTACCAGATCCATCTAGATCAGGTTCAATTCCTCCATGGTGAAAAATGAGAGGTTGGGCCCATATGAAGAAGCATAATGACCCACCAAGGGTCACTAAGGCCAATTAACTGGCGATGAACCAATGAAGGGGTGTGTAGGAGTCATTTGCAGTGCCCCGAAAGAATAATACTCATGCATGTTTTATGTCATCCACATCATCATGAAATATTCGGTGGTGAGAAATATTTGTGGTAATAATGGTTAATGTGACAGGGAGTTACACCACATCGATTTCCTTCGATTTTAGAAAGATGGAGTCATTAATGGAGCTTACAGTGGGATGATTTTACCAAATTTAAAATGAATAAGGATCTAAGTACAGTGGATGGAAGAAGGCATGAAATTAAGGCTACAACGACTAATCTACGTCCAACACGATGAATTCGATGGAAAGGATGGAGGGCGTTATCAGTTGGCTGATGGAAAGGGATGGATAGTAAGTCCATGAAAGATGATCAACATGTGCCATTATAACTGCAATATATTATGGACGAGTGGAGTTTTCCGGTTCATTGATTCTTCCTTTTTCTTAGAGTGTTCTTTCCTTCATCTCTTGGCCTTGGCTAGAGAACAAAAGTATGCAATTTTGTTGGTTGAGCTCTCTTGTGTAGTTGAGTTCCTAATTGTTTCTGGGATTTCATAATTTCATACACAACTGTCACCATATCTGGCATGGAATCCTCAAGCAAACCCCAAGCCTGAATGAATTCTAAGGAAATAAAGGAACATTTTGTTCCAGATACGGTGCTACCATGTAGAGTACAGTTTCAGGGGCCGACATTCGAGAAATTCCCACTACCCAAATGTGTCGATTATAATGTGCGAGACCCCAATCAGTTTCCTAAACTATAGTTCGATAAATATGCATTTGTTGTATAGAAAGAATATGGTACCAAAAAAGTGGTTACTCATAAATGGGAAAGCCCCTATGAAAATCGAGCATCCTCAAATTATTCAACTTCCCACATTTCGGTCCCACCCTAACCGTTCAGGAATGTGTTTGCTTCCTCCCCACAACATTGCATGGGGGTTACTTATGGTTGGACCAACCTTACCTCATTAATAAAAACACGATGCACATGGTTTCAGGTCTTCCCACCTGGCGAAGATCCAATAGATACCCTCAAGGAAAAACATGTAGCCCAGGAGGAAATCTACTCTTGGCTTGGAACACATAGGGGGAAGCACGAGGTTGTAATCGCAAAAATTAAATATCCTATAGTCAGGTTCACAATGCATTTACTAGCATGCAAAATCATACAAAAGTGTCAAAAATATGAGTGCACCCTCAGGGTGGTCATCCCCGTAGAGAAATGTGTTGAAGGAATTTAGATGTCTTGGAATTAGTACTTGTTGGATGAATTTATCGATGATTACTTATATGCTTAGGATTGGACAAATATTTTTGTTATAGTTGGGTATGGTGTTGTGGAAACCACCATCAGGACATGAAAAAGATGTGGAGAGTAGCCCCCTATTAGTTTCCCCCAGTTCCTTACTCTCCAACACTCCAAGGACCCAGAAGTCCAGGAAGACATCACAAAATATATTCGAAAGTGGTTCACAGAATTACTCATTGCCTCCGATGAGAGGATCCACATCCCAGAGAAACTTCTAACAAGGTATACAGATTATCTTGATTTTAAATGTGATTTTCATAATGTTTACATTTATCCTTGCACAACTAATGAAGAGACATAGGCCAATCTCCCCTTCTGCATTACATAAAGAGACATCCTGGATGGTGTCGTTGTGTGGTTTCTCGACTAACAACCTCCATTTTTTTAGGTCCAAGAGTAGTTCGAGGTGAGGACCAAGGAGTCACAAGAACAAAGATGGGCTACAACTACTACTTGACGCCAAGACAAGGAAGTTGCTTCCAAGACACACAAATCTAGTTCCAAGGACCATGGGTCACCCCATTCAGAGGAGCGCATGTAGAGTGGTGACGGGGACAAAGCAGATGATCCAGATTATTTTGAGAATGACATGAAGGTAGAAATATAACCAAGATATAAAAATGAAATACACAAAAATAAAGAAGAGAAAATATAAATACAGTGAAAACCAACTTCTATTACTGAATAAGATAGAAAAACACTATAGAACACAAATTTGAAAAATGGGGTAGCTTATCTCTAAAAATAAAGAGATGTTGGGTATGCTTCATTCACAATAAGCCTTATATCACACTCCATTGCATGCTTAAAGGGACTCCTTCACCTCAATTATATGAGAGAGTGAGAGGAGAACAATTCCCATGATGCATGTGGGATAAATTAGACTAAGTTTATAAAATTCCATGGGCATGTAAAATACTAGGACTTCCCGGGCGGCCACCCATCCCAGTACTACTCTAGCCTGAGCATGCTTAATTGCATAGTTCTAATATGATCCGATGCATTAACACTATGCTGTAGGCATGTACACAAAAACACTAGGAAATCATTACATGATTTCTGTAATTAACAAATGAAGATGACATTACATTACATTACCCATCAAAAGGGTGAATATCATGGTTTATCAAAACCATAGGCTCAAGATGGTGATTCATTGAAAAAGGTGGATGGCCACCGAGATCCATATTGATCATTCCTCCCCCTTTAGGAAGAAATGGTCCCCATTGCGTCAAGTTACCTTGGAAGACGGGGATACTTCCACTAAATTTGAAGCTTGGTGCGTTGCTTGCCTTGCTGAAGAAGTTGTCATGCTTAGCTTGTTGAAGGTTGTCATGAACCTATTGCTAGAGGGGTTGGATCCGTTCAACCAATCTAGCTGCATGATCTACCTGAGTGTGGGAGGACTCTGTCGGTGAATATGCAACAATAAGAGTATGAAGGGTTCTGTTATAAACTTGGTTGATTGGGTAGTCCGGAGGCACCCCCATAGGTGCAACAAGAACATCTTGGTACTCTTCTACAATCTTGTCGATCTTCTTTTGATGGATAGAAAGGTCTTGGGATGAGGTTGCATTGGTTGCAATGTCCTTTTTTTTACCTTCTAATCGGATTGTGAAGAGGCTAAACTGGGTAGTATGTTAGATTACTTTGTGGCATTGTTTTGGTGGGACAATAGTCGGAACTACCTCTGGTATCCGGTAAAGTTGACCCCCCAGAGTAACAATGATGCTATGGGGTTGAGACTCATAAATGACATGACACATCCACATATATGGGTGGCCTAATAAAACATCACAGACTTCTAGTGGAGAAACATCACACAATACCTCATTCTTGAAGGGCTTGATTCCATAGGATAGGCGACACTGCTACCTGATACAAAGATCTTGACCATGGTGAAGCCACCCGATGTTGTATGATTGTGGGTGTGGTGTTGTTGGAAAATCCAACTGTTTGACAACCTCTATTGAAATGATGTTATTTTGGCTTCCACTGTCAACAACAAAATGCAGTGGGGCCCCCTTCACCCACATTTGTGAATGGAAGAGTTGATCCCCCTCCTCAAGATCCTCTTATGGTTGGATTGTTGTAGTTTCGATAGTAGCAGTGGGTTCTACATCAATGATCTATCTCCTTTTATTATTTTCTAAATCAGGGTCCAATTCAAGGTTCAATTCTTTGTCTTTGAGCTTGACCACCAATGACTGTATTGAGCGACATTCATTAGTGTTATGACAAGGGATGTTGTGGAACTCACACCACTCTCTGGTGTCTTTCTTATACTTCATGTTACCCTTATTTTCCTGCATATGGGACTGGATCTCTTGAGGTTAGCCTTCCTTTCTCTATCCATTCTTCTCCCACTTACTCTGCTACTTGAATTTCTACTCAATTTTGACTGCATATCGATAAGAAACTCCCAGTGAAGATATGTCCAAGAAATCCATATTTTTTTGGATGTACCTGTGTATACCACTGTGGTACTTCAAAAATAGGTGTCACTCAGAGTTTTTGATACCCAAATTTGAGCGTAAGGTATGAAATATGTTGGTGTACTCTGACACCGTCTGGTTTCTTTTATGATGCAGAGTTGTCCATCTCATGTATTGGTCATCATAGTTTCTGACAGGGTAGAAATCCTCCTTTAGGGCACCTACAAAGGCCACCCATGTGGGTTCTCTCCCAAATAGTGTAGATTCATCCGCGATGTACCTCTCCCAGTAACCTTCCACCCAAGCTCTGACATGGGGAAGGGATTTAATGAGTGCGAAGGTGATCTTTTCACTATCGGAATTTTTTTGGACAGAGTAATAATCTTCTAATAGATTCAACCATTTTTGTAGAGAATATACATCTATCTGGCCTTCAAATAAGGGGGTATCAAAATTGACTTGTACCTTGAAGGGTGTCGCACTTGTGAAATGGTTGCTTGTTGAAGATGCCTCAGCTACCACCATCGGTAGTCTTCGAAGGATCTGAAAGAAGTTGTCCATCATCTCGTTCCTTTGTTGCACAAGGGATTCCTTGAGCAACGTCTTGAAAGGATCTCTTGCTCTATCATATCTATTTTCTTCCACCATGGGAGGTCGCTTGGGCTAGCGAGAGTAGTTTTCCTCAAGAGAAACTAGCTCGAGACCCAAATCTCTATACCTTGACCTTGTCGGGGACCTGCTCTGAGAAATGACAAGGAATAGATTTATATGATACCATTGATCTAGATTATTTTGAGAATGACATGAAGGCAGAAATATAACCGAGATATAACAATGAAATACACAAAAATATAGAAGAGAACACATAAATACAATGAAACATAACTTCTATTACTGAATAAGATAGAAAAACACTATAGAACACAAACTAGAAAAATGGGGTAGCTAATCTCTAAAAAGAAAGAGATGTTGGCTATGTTTTATTCTCAAGAAGCTTTGCATCACACTCCATTTCATGCTTAAAGGGCTTCCTTCACCTCAATTATATGAGAGAGTGAGAGGAGAACAATTCCCATGATGCATGTGGGATAAATTAGACTAAGTTTATAAAATACCATAGGCATGTAAAATGATAGGAATTCCTGGGAGGTCACCCATCCCAGTACTACTCTAGCCTGAGTGCGCTTAACTACAGAGTTCTAATGGGATCTGGTGCATTAACACTATGTTGTAGGCATGTACATAAAACCACTAGGAAATCATTACATGATGTTTGTAATTAATAAATGAAGATGAAATTACATTCCATTCCCCATCAAAAGGGTGAATATCATGGTTTATCAAAACCACAGGCTCAAGATGGTGATTCAGTGAAAAAGGTGGATGGCCACCAAGATCCATCTCGATCAGTAGAGGACAATAGAGTCAGGAAGTAGAAATGGTCTTCTAAAGGTCAGGTCCCACCCCCTATTGACCTTTACCCTAGCATAGAGTAGTATCGTCCACCCTAACCACTTACGACTCCAATAGACAAAGAGGTACCAACTCCTTCTGCCCGGCCAAAGGTCTGCCATGGTCAGGGTTTAGGAAAATGTTGGAGCAAAAATATCATGAAGTAGTCAAATGTTGTCTCTCTAACACCATAGGCTAGCCAATAGGTATCTAAACTAATGAAGGAGCTTTGTATTCAGTTGACTAGGAAGAAAAATTTCTATAAAGATATGGTGGGGAAGTTTGAATCCATGTGTAAACAACTCACTTTACCCTGCCTTCTAGAGTATCCTCTACAAGAACCGCACTCTATCGAGTCTCTGCGAACAATCCCAAGAAGAATTTAGAGTGTCAATTTGATTTCCATGGTCCCAAATGACTCAACTAACATAGAGACCTTACCCAGGTCTCTACTTTTGATTTACATGGTTTTATGACTACCATTTACAAAAGGTGACTTCCATATATGCATGCTTCCATATATGTGCATTTACGAAAGATGACTTTTATATATGCGCATATACGGATGTGCGTATTTACAAAATCATCCTTCTGTAAATGCACATATACAAAAGTTGTTGGCTTCTGTAAATGCACATATACATAAGCATGCATATATGGAAGCCAACTTCTGTAAATGTGCATATATGAAATTCGGCTTCCATATAGTGCATATACAGAATCACACTTCCTTATATGTGCATTTATGGAAGTGCGCATATATGAAAGGTGGCTTCCATAAATGAAGATATATGGAAGATACTGCGTACATGCACATATAAGAAAGTACCCACCTTCCATATATGCGCATTTACGGAAGTCGCCTTCCATAAATGCGCATATATGGAAGTGGCCACCTTCTGTAAATGCGCACATACGAAACTATGAAAATATGGAATCCAACTTCCCTAAACGCACATATATGAAAGTCAGCTTCCATATAGCACATATACATAAGCATTCTTATGTACATATTCATTTATGGAAGCACACATATATGGAAGTGGTTGCCTTCTGTATATACACATTTATGGAATCTTCCTTCTGTAAATGCACATATATGGAAGCGTGCTTCTATATATGTGCATATACCAAAGATGGCTTTCATAAATGCGCATATTTGGAAGAGTGCATATAAGGAAGATGACTTATGTATTGTGTGCTTCCATATATGTGCATTTATGGAAGACAACTTTTGTATATGCACATATACAGATGTGTGCATTTGCAAAATAAACCTTCCATAAATGCATATATAGAAGTGGTTGGCTTCTATAAATGAGCATATACATAAGTGGGCATATATGTATGCCAACTTCCATAAATGAACATATACAAAAGTCAGCTTTCGTATAGCGCATATACAAAATCATGCTTCCTTATATGTGAATTTACGAAAGGCGGCTTCCATAAATGCACATATACAGAAGTGGCCACCTTTCGTATATGCACATTTATGGAAGCTTCCTTCCATAAATGAGAATATATGGAAGTGGTCACTTTTTGTAAATGTGTACATATATAGAATCCAACTTCCTTAAATTTTCATATACATAAGTAGAATTCCATATAGCGCATATACATAAGTGCACTTTTGTATATGCACATTTACAGAAGTGCGCATATATGTAAGTGGACACCTTCCATATATGTGCATTTATGGAAGTCACCTTCTATAAATGAGCATATACAGAAGTGGTTGTCTTATGTAAATGCACACATATGGAAGAACACATATACGAAAGCTAACCTTTGGAAATGCACATATATGAAAGTTGGCTTCCGTATAGCTCATATACAATAAAGTTCTTCCGTATATGCACATTTATAGAAACATGCATATATGGAAGATAACTTTAGTATATACACATATACGGAAGTTTATCGCCTTCTGTATATGCGCATATACGGAAGCATGACTTTTGTATATGCGCACTTACAGAAGCCACATTCTTTAAATACACATACACATAAGTGGCATCATTATGTAAATGGGAATATACAAAAGCACGCATATATATATATATATATATATATATATATATATATATATATAATCCAANGTAAATGCACATATATGGAAGAACACATAAAAATTCAACTTCCATATATGTGTTCTTATGAAAGTTAGCCACTTCCATTTATGCACATTTACGAAATGTTCATTTTGTATATGCACATTTATGAAAGTGGTCTCCTTTTGTAAATGAAGGTATACAAAAAACACCTTCCGTGTATGCACATTTACGGAAGTGGAAACATTCCATAAATTCACATATACAGAAGCCGACTTTCGTATATGCACATATACGGAAGTGCGTATTTATGGAAGTTATTTTTCGTAAATTTTGTTGGACAGTTGGTTGTCATTGATGGCAACCCTTGGATAGTGATCTTAGTCATTGATGTCAATCCTTGAAGAGTGATATTAGATATTTATTTCAACCCTTGGAGAAGTCTGGAAGCCCTAGATATGTGTACAGAATCATTGGACAATTGGTTGTCGTGTTAGAGGTCTACCGTTGATATTTTCACATTGTTAAGGTATACCTTTGTTATAGTATAGATCGTGGTAAAGGTTGTTGTACATGGTTGATGTACATCATTTATGTGCATGGTTGGCACATCGTATGGTACAACTGTTGTTGATGTGCATGGTTGGTACATGGTATGGTACAAGTGTTGATTTACATGGTCGATGCATGGTACGGGTTGGTACATGGTATGGTATAAGAACATATCTTGTGATGGTATGTTGGTGACTTCCGTACATGCTTGGTAGAGGCATGTGTTGGTGATGGTGGACATCTAGTTGAGAGGTGCCCTTGGTATATGATCCATGTGAGAGGATCCAGTGACAGGTTGGTCATTGAACCCAYAGTTGATCRAGGAATAAAGACATAAAGGTCAGTATACTTGTAGGTAAGAATATCATAGATGGATATTACACATCATTCCATTTCCAGTGATATATGGTACACCATGTAGTTCCTCACGGTTGAGGAGATATGGCTCTGTGAAGTTGGAGGTCCCTTAAGAATATTTTGGAAGCCTCTTGAAGGTCATCAAGAAGTTTAACCAGTCAAAGTGGTTGAAACAAGGGATTAATTATTTAAAAAAATTACAAGGATAACTAAATAATTATTGGATGTCATTAATTAATTATCAAAAAAATAAAGGAGGATTTAACAAGTTGCATGTGTAAATAAAGTGGAAGTGAACAAAAGATAATTAATTATTGGAGGGATAATCAATTATTGCAGGAATAATTAATTATTACATGAAAAGCAAAGTGGTAGTAAACAAAAGATAACAGATTTCATGCCATCATGAGTTGCATAATTAATTATTGGAGGAATAATTAATTACTAGAGGAAAAGCAAATTGGAGAGAACAGAAGATAACAAATTACATGTGAGTTGCATACCATTAAGAAATTTATCCTATACAACAAAGAGAAAAGTTCATTGCAAATCACTTTTGTGTATTCACCTCTGAGCATACAAGCTGGAGATCTGAGGTAGTGAGTCGAGGTCAAAGAAGTCAAGTAAAGTAAGGAGTTTGCAGGAGCCAAGATTAAGGAGAAGGGGTTTCATACTGGAACTTCTTGAGTATATCCATGCGTTTCAGGAAGAAAAGTGTGGACATCCATGTGTTGTAGTGAGGAAAAGCGCGGATAGTCGCGGGCTTCAGTGAGGAAAATCGTGGACCTATGAGGAAAATTCCAAGAAGATCATGGATCGAGAACTCAGTTTATCTTCAAAGTGAAGGTATGTTTTCCTGAGTGTGTTAATGATTTATTTTGAATATATCAGGAACAAGTATGTCTTAGTAATTCATAAATTGTTGGTTTGGAGAATTCTCTTATGGATTTTTTCATGAGGAATAAGTGGTTGCAGTCTTGATGAGATATTGATTTCAGTAGCAACAACATAGGTATCATAAGCAACAACAACAATAGGTTATCAGTTACATCAGTAGATGCAGTGACAGGTTTTTCTACAGTTATATTTCAAGGAGGTTGGATGGGGAAAGGAAAGTGGGTTGTAGCCTCCTTCTCGTTGAAGCCAAAAAACTAGGGAGTTGGAGATTCCTCTAGGTCATAGCCTGTAAATAGGGTGTTAGAGCCCCATTCTAGTTGTAGATGGAGAAATAGGAAGTTGGTTCTTCCAATGGACGTAATCTTTGACAAATAAGAAAATCACTTCGTGGTTTTTTCCCGAATTGGGTTTCCACATAAAACTTCAGTGTACTGTGTTTATGTGTTGTTTATGCATTGATTTATAGTACTGATGCTATATTGAATGTTGATTGAAGATTTATATTTTGGTTAAAGAAATAAAAGTACTAATATTGATTCATCCCCCTCTCATTATTCCAACAATTGGTATGAGAGAAGGTCCTTTAGGAAGCAGTCTACTCACTGGATGAAGATCATGAAATATGAAAAGATTGGAACACCAAGGTTTGATGGGTAGAACTATAACTTCTGGAATAAAAGGATGAAAACCTTTTTACATGCACAATGATTTGATGTTTGGCAGGAAGTAGTAGATGTATATACAACACCAACCACTCCCCCAACCGAAAAATATGGAAAGAATCTCTTCGAAAAAAACTCAAAGAATAAAGGTACTATCTTGAGTAGTTTAGTTGATTCATTTTTTGTCAAAGTTATGAATTGTGATAGTGAAAAGGATCTTTGGAATAAAATAAAAAATATTTATGAAGGAGATGCCAAGGTAAAGGGAGCTAAGCTTCAAATATTTAGAGCTATGTTTGAAAAGTTGAAGATGAAGGAAGATGAAGACACTGCAACCTACCTTCTACAAGTTGATGAAGTAGTCAACACTATTATAGGATTGGGAGTAGAATTTGATGACTCAATGGTTATTCAAAAGGTATTGAGGTCTCTTCCTGTGAGATTCGATTCCAAAATATCATCCTTAGAAGAAAGAGAAGATCTCAGTACATTGACCATGGACGAGCTACATGGAATATTTACAACCTATGAAATGAGAACATAAGAGGAGAACCTAGTCAGAAAGGAAGAAACTTTCAAAGCATCCAAGAAGACAAAGAAAAAGAAAAACAAAAAGTCAAAACCAAGTTGCAGCTACAATGATGATTCAGACGAAGATGAAGAGATGGCTAACTTCATAAGAAAATTACAGGAAGGAACTGACAAGTATAAAGGTATGCTTCCATTGAAGTTTTTTAATTGTGGTGGTATTGGTCATTTTTATTTTAAATGTCCTCACAAGAATAAAGACAATGATGAAGAAGAAGTCTCTAAAAGGGAAAATAAATTTCAAAAGGGAAATAAGAGAAGAAACAATAAGAAGTTCTTCAAGAAAATTTTCTACTCAAAGGAGGACAGTTCCTCATTAGATGAGGAGGATAATGATAGTGACAGTGATTCTGAAAGAGTACTCTTCATGGCAGTAGAAGATGATTCTGAAGAGCAAGGTTAATTCTATCTTAGAGCAGAGCTAATCAATGCATTAGAAGAGCTTGGGAAGGAGAGAAAGAAAAACAAGTCACTCATGACATAGTTTAAAATGAAAGAAGAGTCTCAGAATTCCAACTCCGAATAACTAGAGTAGATGATCACAAGTCTAAAAGTTCAAATAGAAGAAGACAAGAGAATTGAGGAAATTATTAGAACACGGTTAGAAGAAAAGGAAAATATGATAACAAGCTTGGAAGAAGAAGTAGTCTCTTTAAGGAAAGATCTTCAAAAGAAAGATTTGCAACAAAAGAGCACCAAAATATTCGATCAAATCATCAGCATTCAAAGATCATCAGATGACAGATCTGGCCTAGGATACAATCAAGTACAGATTGAGAAAGGGTCCAGCTCCAGGAAAACATAACATGAAGCATAACAAAGAAGCTATGCAAATATTTTCAAAGATTATGTTAAGAAGGAAGAATGCATACCTCCTATGAAGAACATTCCAGAAGTAAAGAAGACTCAAAAAGATCATCACAAATAAGATCATATGTTCCTAGGTATCAAAGATTATTTTATGGTCATTGTTTTAATTGTGCTAATTTTGAACATAAAGTTGTAAACTGTAGAGCCTATCCCAAGAATAGAAGTAACAATACAATATATCCCAGAAGATATTATGAAGCATACAACAAGAACCAAAACAGTTTTGGTTCATTGAGAAATGAAGTATAATGCTACAAATGCCAAAACTATGGACATATATCTCATTATTGTACAAGCATGATGGATACCTCTATGAGAGAGAACACTGATATCAGATATAAGAAGATTTGGAAAAGAAAACAAGAAAAGGTAAAAGAAGAACAAATGAATGAAGGACACCCAGAAGTCATACTCTTAGGATTTGCAGAAGTACAATATCATGATAAATCTACAAGAAAAAATGAAGATGTCATATTTCAGGAAGAGGAAGATCACTTTGCATCAGAGAATATATTTTTTTGATCCATCTGGCTTGGAGACTCCCAGGTAATATGAATATTGAATAGGTGGTCTATGAAACAACTGTTACAGTGCATAGATCTATCATTCAAACAACATGAAGTGTTTCATAGTGAAGTTACATATGGGTCAACATTGTGGACAATTGTGTAGCAGAGTCATGATCAGTATGGGTCACATGGACAAGGATGGATTTGTAAGACACTTGAAAGGAATGGATAGATATATGTCAGTGGATGAGAGCATGATTTCAGAGACAACAAATGATTTTTGAAATACTTGAATTCTTTTCGAATGATTTTTATTAGATATGTACACAAGGAAGCACCATCAGAGGATTACTGACAGGGGGAGAAGCCCCAAGGAAAGCTTATACAAAGGGAGAAACCCTAGAGAGAGAGTTACCCTTTTGCTTAGGATGTCAAAGGGAGAGAAGACCAGAGGCATGAAGGCATGAGGAGCAGCCCCAAGGAAGATACCCCTTTCCATTGATGTGAAAGGGGGAGAGATAGAACCATTGATGAGGAGGGAAGGTCACAAGGGGAGCATGAGCATGGTGTTTCCATGCCTAAGTGTTGCCATCAATGTTGGTGATTCATTAGAAGTGCATGATCCATTAGAAGTGCAATGTTGAGCCACCCAGCCCGCAAGTCCACTTATCAATTTGTATATCACGCAACTCTGGGTGGTATTTGTAGGACACGGAACATTAGAGGCCCAATTTACAGCCCGCAAGTCTGCGATAAAAAAAAGTGGCTAAGTATGGAATAAGGGATTTGTACATATTTAGTATGTATTGTTCGTTTCTGGGAGCCTGCCAACCCTGGAGTCCATTTGTCAATTTGTATATCGCAGAAATAACTAGAAGTACAATGTTGAGCTAGCCAGCTCGCAAGACCTCTTGTCAGTTTGTATATTATGGAATTGTGGGTGCTATTTGTAAGACACATAACAATAGAGGCCCATTTTTTATCCCACCAGCTTGAGAAGCCGTGATCCAAAAAGTGTACATGCTCTATAAAATCTCAACCACCTCGCAAGTTCATTTGTCAATTTGTATATCACAGAACTTTGGGTGCTATTTGTAGGACATGGAACAATATAGTCCTATTTTTTGAGCCCGCCATCTCGAGAACCCGCGATCCACAAACTGCCCAACTATGGAATGTGATATTCGTACATGCTCTATAAAATCTCATGTCCATACTTTATAAAGGTGCATATTTAGTTTTTCTTGGTTTGTACACATACTAGTCTGGTCACTACACAGTTGGTGTTGCACATGAATTATGAAATATGCACTACGAGTCTGACCGAGCCCTTTCGTTTCCTTAGCCAATTTTATGCCCACGGGTTCTCTGCTACGCATTATCGAACTCTCGTTCCCCATGTTTTGAGTGTACATATTGCATCCAAAACTTGGTAATCCATGTCTATGCTCGTGGGTTCCTAGATGATGGAGTGGCATATTTCATGTCCATCTATATCTCTACATCACGAGTCCAACCGAACGTCGTTCGTTTTCATAGTTCGCGAATTTTATGGCCACGTGGTCCTTTGTGGGATCCATCCAGTTCTCATGCCCTGTGTGCGTGGTATACATCTTGCGCCTGAAACTTCGGTGATCTATAATTGGACCCAGACTCAAAGCTTGCGACTCATTTGCTAATTTTATTTAATTAAATTGTACAATATCAACATTTATTATTAATAATTTAGTACTTGAAAATAATGTTTTTAGATAATGTTAGCCATATAACATAAATGTTATATGTTATACATGTAGACAATCACAATCTTGAACTCGCCAGTCCTGGAGTCCATCTGTCAGTTTGTATATCATAGAACTCCCAGTGTTGCGTGGAGGACACAAAACAATAGAAGTCTAATGTTGAGCGAGCCAGGTCGAAGTTCACTTGTCAATTTGTATATCGTGGAACTCTGGGTGCTATTTGTAGGACACAAAACAATAGAGGCCCAATTTTCATCCCATCAACACGAGAACTCGGGATCCAAAAAGTGGGTAAGTATGGAATGAGGGATCCATGCATGCTCTGTAAAATATGATATACATACTTTATAAAAGTACATATTTATTATGGATTACTCATTCCTCGAAAAATTTCTAGGCCCGGAACTAGCGGATACACGTGTTTAGATTTTCAGTTACTTTTATATCACCAACCCGACAATTTTCTTGCCTGTTTCATATTGTACATATTACATGTAATATGTAATACATATTACATGT
>JASDQU010103345.1:190113-200862 GCA_032191745.1 Picea mariana | reverse complement strand
CCTTATGTACAACCCTTGCACCCACATCTTATTTCTCTAAACATTGCTCTATCCTTGAAAAAACTTTCAATCCTAACCCCTTAGGCCTTAGTTGTACCCATACCCCTATACATATTTATTCATAAATATTTTTGGTGTATATTAAATGATATATCCATTGCATTAAGAGTGTGCATGTGATCCTATGACTTGACGTAGTTGTAGTTGTTGGTCGTTTATGCTCAGCAAGAGCACATGTGCATTATTGTTGGGCATGTTTTGGTGCCAAGCACACCCCACCTCATATATCTCATGACTGGAAAAAATTCATGACATTTTCAGATAAAAACAAACCACAGAGACATGTTTTACTTATTTTAGTGTTCTTTTTAGATTCATAGAGACTTATGTGCTATTGCCAAACCATTGTAGGAAAATTTGGAAGAAAAATTTGTCAAGTGCAATTGGAATTGTTTTTTATATCTACTTGTGTCTTCTTGTAATTGGAAGACAAATTTTTCCAACTGTAATTGGAATTGTTGTTTGTATCTTCTTCGAATTGGAAGACAAATTTTTCCAAGTGCAACTGGAATTTTTTTTTTGTATCTTCTTGTGTCTACTTGGAATTGGAAGACAAATTTGTCCAAGCGCAATTGGAATTCTTGTTTGAATCTTCTTGTGTCTTCTTGGAATTGGAATACAATTTTTTCCAAGTGCAATTTGAATTGTCGTTTGTATCATTTTGTGTCTTCTTGGAATTGGAAGACAATTATTTCCAAGTGAAATTGGAATTGGAATTATTAGATGTGTCTTATTTTGTAATATTGTTGGCCCTTGACCAAGTTTTGAGGATCCTTGGTCATGTTTGAACTATTTTGGGACTTCCACAGGTTTTCTAAGGCAGAGCGCAAGTCAAAGTGGATATTGTAGGATCTAGACCCCTTGTTTAGTGCTTTTTGGGTTTTGGGCTTATGTAATAGGTATGGGGATGTCGGCCCATGGATTTACCCATGTTTAGGCCCCTTTTGTAATGTATAAATAGAAAGTTGGGCGATGTAAGCAGAAGGTGCTAAGGGAAAGTGAAGGCCAAGGTGCTAAGGGCAAGTGAAGGCCAATGTGCTAAGTGCAAGTGATAGGTGTAAAGGCTTTGTGCATATTGTATGAGACTTGCAAGGCTAAGTGCAAGTGACTGTAAGAGACTATGTAAATGCTTTGTGTTGTAACCTAACTCGGGGAAGAAGGATCTGGTTGAGTGTGGGCAGATATCCTGTCCTATGCAAAGTAGGATCTTGTGGCTCTATGCGTGTAGAAGATTGACAAAAGACAATAAAAGAGAAGAAGAGTTGGTGGACGTAGCCCCAGGCTAGGAGTGAACCACATATATCCTGTGTTTCTATGCTTTGTGCGATGTATTGATTTGTTTATGTGTTTACTTGCTTAGTTCTTTGATATAGATGAATGATAGATCGATCTGTTGATGCTTTGTTCTTAATAATGTGAATGAACGATAGATCTAACCTATGTGAATATGCTTATTCCTTGAATATACTAGATCTGGGTGAATACTACACTGATCTATTGTTAGGGTTTATCTGCACTGTAAACAAAGGCTAAATACTAATGATATATAAATGCTAAGTGCTCTGTTAATGTGTTACAATCACATATCTATGTCCCAGCTAAGGTTCCATACATTTGAGTCCTGCAACCACCCCTGCCTCTACCTCAGGTGAGACTTCATCTGCTTCACAGGTGTAACTTGTTGAAAGGGCTAGTAGTTAGGGTTTTGTTGGTGCATTGTTGAAGCGTTGAACCCTGGGTCTAGCCCCGTGCCAACAAATGGTTCTGTTGTCAGGATCTGAAACTATGATTGTTGGGAACTAAGGAAAAGAGAAATCTCCATGCGTAGATCTGTGAAGCTCTGTGCTAAGAAGAGAAGTAGGACCTGAAACTGTGATTGCTGGGAACTGAGGAAAAGAGAAAGCTTCGTGTGTAGGTCTGTTTCCCTAGTGTGTAGTATTCTACTTGACTTGTGAAGCTCTGTGCTAAGAAGAGAAGTCATATCTGAAGAAAAGAGGTAATATATTGAAGCTTTGTGCTTTGATAAAGGTAAGAATGTTGAAAATTTTTGATTGAAAGGTAAGATAAGTGGAAATTTTTGTTTCGAAAGTATGAATCTAGGTGTATTTGATAAATTTTGTCCTAACTTGAAAACTAGGGCACAGTTAGAAGAAAGAAGATTTGATATGAATAGATCTGATGGAAATAATGAAACACATGTTATTCCTATGCATAGAAAGAGTATTTGGACTAACAAATGGATGTAGGATCCTAGAAATAATTTTTTGCAGGTTAGTTACTGTGACCCTAGTTCATGGTACAGGAAAGGTTGGGGATCATTTAAGAGAAAGCAAGGATTAACTCTTTGTTATAGTTGCAGAAGACCGACCCATATTGCTAAGGATTGCCCTGATAGAATACCTAGTTGTATTTGTTGTAAAGCTATGGACCATGAAGTTTTGGATTTCCCTAGAATGATTGCTAAGATTGAAAGAATGAATATGAGATCAGAAAACCTCGAGGAAGGCCAAGAAACTAAGACCATGGAATAACCCTAGAAAGAATCAGAGACTGTATTACTACGAATAAAAGAAACCCTGAATGATCACAGAAATATTATCTTATCAGAGACCTTCAAAGAAAAAGATTGCATAGAATCAAGAATAGGAGACTTCGACATTAACTATGTTCTGGATGAGGAAACACGGGTGAATTTCATGATAGAAAGAACTTGGGAAATTTTAGGAAATCCTGCTATGATTCCTTCATTAGGAGGGATAGGATTATTTAGAGGAAAGTTGTTAACCCTATGTGGAATACTCACCTAGATATCTATGAGTGCTCATGGAACTTCGACAGAGGAAGATTTTGAGTTTGTTAAATTTATTAAGAAAAACGCCCCATTTCCTATGTTACTAGGAAAACCCTGGATTGAGAAGGATCAGGCCAGAAGAAAAGAAGAGGAAGTCTTATATTAGAAGAAGAAAGAATTAAAAGATTTCATGACTAGGAGGACAACACACTTGGTTGAAGAACAGGAGAACAAATCGAAGTTGTTTAGAACCAAAAACTTGGATGTCGAAGTTGAAAGAACACAATAAGACTCACAGAAGAGTGGAGTACCTACCCTAGACAGAGAATAAGTATTTCCCTTGAATCTTATGAAAGAATCTCAAGAGAGGGAAGTTACTATGCCAAAAGGAGATAAGAACTATAATGGAAAGAAGAATATCGACACAAAGATCACAAGGAAGAGGGCTAGAAAACTCAGTAAGAAGAGAGAAAAGATAGAAAAGTTGCAGAAGGTTCCAGAGGGGACTTCGTCGAAGGAACTCTTGCAAAACTAGAACTTCTTCGGGATGTCAAAAGAATGTAACATGGCACTTTTCCATGATAGAGAAATATGACCGTTGGAGGCATTATAACCATTAGATCGTTGCCCTGAACGATTAGAACAACATTTATGACCAAAAATATCATCATCAGACCGTTGGGACTGTGCCGCAACAGACAAAACTGCATTGATGAAGGCTTTTCACCCATTGGAGAGATCCATTACCTCGTTGTCTACTTAGTCTGTTTATTGTTGGTGGATCCGGACCATCCTGAGTTGCAGCCGAGAAAAGAACCAAGTATCGAGATGACTTGGCGAATGAAAAGTTAATCCTGATTATCCTGCCCGACTACATACCTCCTTTGGATGGCCCAGCGAGTCCTAAAAGTGTCCCTAGAGACTTCCATTACACCCTAGTTACTACGCACCTCCCGAAGGGGATACGTGTAGTTAGAACATAGCAGGATAAGATCACAACATTAAAATTCAGTGACTTCAACCTAGGGGACTGCAAGAACCATAGTATGCTCACTCCTCACATATACTTGACTAGGATGAAGGAGAAGAACTCGAGGATAATCCCCCAACCATGGACTATGAACCTCGCACAGTCCACCATCTTGAATGTGATGAAGATTCCACATTTTGGAAGGCATTGGGAGGTTAACGCATGTGTTAATATCTTGTTGTCGTGCTACCATGGAGGCTATCTGTGGCTAGACAAACACATCACCATTGATCTGACGTTGATCCATAGGATCAACGGATTGAGCATGCAAGGACCAGACCCATAAGAATTCTACCTAGGGAAGGCTGCAGATCGCGCCCTAGCACAGAGGATTAAGGATACCTATGGCAATGTAGAAAAGGGGATGCGAGGCTCCAAGGTAGCCTCCATCCAGAATGACGCAGTGCACCCAACCTGTCAGTTGATCGTAGGAAAGCTAGTGAGAAAGAACAGACCTACGCAGGTCACAGGGTTTGTTGTTGACCTCACTGGAAAATGTGTAGAATGACTCCAAATGAATTGGGAAAAGTACTTAGTCAAATAGCTTGAATTGGATTGTCGCGAAGCTCAGGATCAGGGCTATGATTTCCATTTCAGTTGGCTATTGATCCTCAAAGCATTTACTGCTTGGGATATGCCAGACGGTGCGACATTCCTGGACATTGAGCCATTTGAGCCACTCGTTGTGACATTCAACACACTCTGGTACTCGAGCGATATGGGAAAACAATGACAGTCGAATGTGGTATTCCACACATACTATCTCCAGTTAAAGACGGCTATTGGGGTTGTCCCTCATATGACACCAAACACCCTGCACCGGTTCATACGCCTCATGAAGTTTCACACAGATCAACACTTTATTTATATCACTACGCGCACAGACGAGCATAAACAAGAGCTTCAACCATACTATAAGCTCATAGAGGAGGACCTCAAAGAGATAACTAAGGACTTGTCTACATATCTCCTTATCCCTGCTGATGCTGCAGAAATGTCTGATCCCGAACTAATTGGTAGCTCAGAAGCCACTCACGAAGAGAGTGACACCCCTAGAACCAACAGAAGGAAGAAGATAGAAGAGGTACAGAATTTGAGCATTTCATTAGACGAAACTGATTTAGAATCACCTAGATGAGGAGATAATGATGAAGTGGATAAAGAAGAGACCAATGGCAAAGAAGATCAGTAGAAGCAGGGAAAAGTAACACTTCCTAGGGATCCTGCTGATGAGGTTGATCCCTCTATGAAAAGAAAGGTTTCCCCCATGAAACCTACCTCACGAAAGAAATCCAGAGCTAGTAAGACTGATCTGCAGACTATGCTCACACTCGATGACTTTGACTTCATCATCATAGCTATATCTGACACTTCACAGGATATTATGCAGAACACAGAAGCCAAGAAAGAAGCCATGTATGAAAAAATTGAGACAGAACTAAGAGGGGTACAACAGGCCCTTCACTCCAGCTGTGTAGTATCCACTGCACCCCTCCCATCAGAAGAAACAGAGTCGGGAGATGAGCCTGCCCAACTCCGCAGAATAGTTGATGCAACCAAANAGAGCACTTCGCTCTGTGATAGTATTAGATAAAAAGGTGGAAGAACCAGTGGAGCATCAAGTAGCACAACTTGTGAAAGCTATCCAACAGCTTCAATAGAGAATCACAAACCTAGAGCTACAAATAGTGCCAAGAACCCCGTAGGACGTGCGAGACCAAAGAGAATCCATTGCCTAGAGAAAAGTTGAGAGGATCAGAGCATTCACTCTGGAATGTAAACATCTTAGCAGTAGAAGTGCACAAAACTACGAGTGATTTATTGAATACCTTGAACTAAAGGCACTGGAGTCACAACTCCAAGAGGAAAAGTAGAAAGAAACGACAATACAGGCATAGTTGAAGCTCCTGTCAGCAGTTGAAAGGATGAAGCGATCCCAAGAACAACACACTGCTCAACAACAGGTCCACACCATACAAAGAAAAGTCATGGAAGTGACTCAGAGGCTCCAACCAGTCTAGGATGAAGTGTGCCAACTGTTTGAGGATATTGAAGGCCGAGGAGTAGAGCTGGAACAAGTAGTCACTGCAGTCGAATGACACTTAGAGGGACCTGTCAATGAAGCATTTATCCAAAAGTTCATCGAGTAGGAGGCCTTGGCGTAACAACAGGTCGAACCACATTGAGCCAAGCTTGAGGATTTTGAAGCAGAGCTACCCAAACCAGAGTGACTTGAGATGAGTCACAGGCGAGTGGTGGGGGCCTGTTGGCCCTTGACCAAGTTTTAAGGATGTTTGGCCATCTTTGACCTATTTTGGGACTTTGATAGGCTGTCGAAGGTGGAGCACAAGTCGAAGCAGAGATCGCGGGATCTCGGCCCCTTGTTTAGGGATTTTTGTGTTTTGGGCTTATGTAATGGGTATGGGGATGTCATCCCATGGTTTTAACCATGTTTAGGCCCTTTTTGTAATGTATAAATAGAAAGCTAGGTGATGTAAGTAGAAGGTTCTAAGGGAAAGTGAAGGCCAAGGTGCTAAGGGAAAGTGAAGGCCAATGTTCTAATTGCAAGTGATAGTTGTAAAGGCTTTGGGCATACTATATGAGACTTGCAAGGCTAAGTGCAAGTGACTATAAGAGACTATGTAAAGGCTTTGTGATGTAACCTAACTCGGGGAAGGAGGATCTGGCTGAGTGTGCACAGATATCATGTCCTATGTAGAGTAGTATCTTGTCACTCTATGCATGTAGAATATTGACAAAAGATAATAAATAAGAAGAAGACTTGGTGGATGTAGCCCCAGGCTGGGGGTGAACCACGTATATCCTTTGTTTTTATGCTTTGTGCGATGTATTGATGTGTTTGTGTGTTTACCTACTTAGTGCTTTGATATGGATGAATGATAGATAGATCTGTTGATGCTTTGTGCTTAATAATGTGAATGAATGCTAGATCTAACCTATGTGAATATGCTTAGTGCTTGAATATACTAGATCTAGGTTAATATTACGTTGATCCATTGTTAGGGTTTATCTGCGCTGTAAAAAAAGGCTAAATACTAATGATCTATAACTGCTAAGTTCTTTGTTAAGGTGTTACAATCACAAATCTGTGTTCCAGCTAAGGTTGCAGACATCTAAGTCCTGCAACCACCCCTGCCTCTACCTCGAGTGAGACTTCATCTGCTTCATAGGTGTTGTCGAAGGGGACAGTAGTTAGGGTTTTGTTGGTGCATTGTTGAAGCGTTGAACCCTGGGTCTACCCCTGTGCCAACAAATACAAAAACAAATTTCTCCACTTGGTTGTGCATTATTACATAATAAAAAGACAAATTTGTGGTGGGTTTTTGGAAGACAATTATCTTTAAACATGGGGAACCACCAGATTCAAGAAATAAAGTCCTCAAGAAAAAATAAATTGATCAAAAAGGTAGAAGAAGAAAGAGAAAAATAAAATTTATGTATGTCAAAGCATAGGCTTTCATAAGAGGGAAATCCAATATCTAGCAGAATAGATGCTGATATTATTTCTCCTCCATCACCAAAAGAAAAGTTCAAGAGTTCATTACAGACAAATCCAAACAATATCTCATCAAGACAACTTTTTGTGGATGACCAGATGATGGAGGATTTTCTTGGAGTTGATTATACAATGGATGAAATAAGAGAAGAAATCGGTGTACAACATTGTGGTGAAGAAGGTCCTATGGTGCAATCTCTTGTTGGACAACCAAATGTTCTAGAAACTAGACAATCCCATGTCCACTCTCCTCCCATAGTTGATTCATCAATGATTGAAGGGGAAATTGCTACAAAATTGTTAACTCCACAACAGAGAGATCAAGAGTGCCAGAATAGGGGTTCATCATTCCTACCTAGATTGATCATTGTGCGACGCAGAACTCCTAAATGCATCCAAGTCAATGAAATTGGTATAGCATCACTTGAGGGTAAGTTACCTAAACACACTATTCATTATCACTCTTATAAAATCATTCAAGAATATTTTGAACCAAAATCCAATGATGCTAAATGTCAATTGTTTTTATCTTTGTTAAAATATAGAAGTTTGACTATTGTTAGGAGAATTTTAGGCATTAAAATAGTCAAAAGTGTAGACACAAGTCATGATATTTTTAGAAACCTTGTAGATGATTTTCAAAGAATTGGTAAGAAGTCTCATTCTAAAGACCGCAATGTAGCCCAGCATGTATTGTCCCAGTCAATTGTTAGCAAGATAACAAGAAAACATCATTTTCTACAACAAACCTCTCACCTCTTGAAATTCAATGTAAAAAACCTTAGAAAGTATTCTCGTAGACGATATAGCCTCGACACAAGTGCCCCAACAGATTTTTGGGCCTTCACTGGAAGGCTACCTCATTCTGACATGAAGTTAATTGGAGCGGTTAAGGGATTGGTTTAGGATTTTTGGCATGAGAACATAAGGCCTTATTCCAACCAAGAATATGTAATAAAATTGAGAAGGGGATCTAGGGACCATGAACACCATATTAAACACTTTATTGTCATTAAAAAGATAGAATTGTATGAGAGATTTAGAATAGTACATAGTGCACTTAACTTAGGCTAGATATATTTCCATAAATGCAAGCCTCGGTATGTTCGAATAAACAAAATGTGCAACACATGTTGTTGTAGATATCACATTAAGTATGGATATTATTATGACACACACACACACACACATATATGTATGTATGCATTTGATGTTTTTCATAACACCCTTTTGAAGGAATGCCTAGTTATATTGTCATCATCATTATCTAGAGACTTTATTCACAACATATTGTGTACAAGGCCAGAGGGTTTTACATTTTATCAAAAATCATGCTTAGATGGGACATTCCCAGGTATGGTGGAATGAAATTAATGAGCAAGTGCATCCATGTAAGCGATCAATATGAATTGGGGAGGAAGAAGATTGCCTTGCAAATCTTTAAATATGTGACATATGATATTGATGGAGGACAGGAAAGAAAAAATATACAATTGGTTACTTCCCTAGTACGATTTTGTGACTTCATGAAGACTTCGTCGAAAATACACAACATTATGTTCAGCATGTCCATGTGGCTCGATGGCATGGAAATCATTTTAGAATATGCATAGATACATTTCATGTTGGTATTGTGCTATAAATGCTTGATTTTGTTGATAACTACATCCTTCAACTGCAAAATGAGATTCAAAGACAATATTATCACTCCGAGCAACTCAACATAATGGTAATTATCACATACAGTCATGGACCGGATAGTAATGAACAAAACATAGTTATATTGAAAGAGTGTTTGTTAGGGACCTAACCTCCCTAACCCCTCAAGTGGATAGAATAATATATTTCCATGTAATAAAGGTCAATATTAATAATGCCTAGTAATAAGGAGGAATAAGTCAAATGTAATAAGACCTAATAGAAGCTTCCACTTCTAGAAGGATCTTCCTCTAGATTGTTCTTTTGGATAGATAGATTTAGTATAAATAGGAGTAGAGGGTATGAGAAGTTTTGTCTTGAAGCATTATTGTAATAGATCTCTTCTCTGTTGGAGGTTTCCCCCTTGAAGATGTAAGTGAACATTATTTCCTATCAATAAAGGTATAATTATGGTGTTGTGGTTCCATACAATTTGTTGTTTCATTATTATCTCTACAGTATTTCCGTATTTTGTTGTTATCTTAGTGTTATTATCTGTATTATTTCTCTTTTCTGCTAATATAATAGCCCTGATACCTCACAAGTGGTATCAGAGAACTTTCCTTGACATAAAATTGTGGGTTAATTTGTTTTCAATGTAGAGACGTAATCTAACATCTTAAAGCAACAAAGATCTATCATTACATGCATAAACCCACGGTCAGGGAGTAATACATGTAGGAAATACAAGTGGTACTTAAGCACACATCTGTTTTCCACCCTTGTAACCCTTGTTGGTACCCCTTCGAGTGGTAGCGCATCAGGAAACACCTGTATACATATCATGTTAAGAACCAAATATCAAAATAGCATAAAACAATCTCAGAATAAGTACTCAAGACCTTGACAAAGAGAGAATTTCAGATAATAAGCCTCTTCAAGGGGGAACCTCCTTATACACCACATAAATTTCCAAATACAAGATTATTGCAAATGAATAGGTCTCCTTGGTATATATAGGAGACTAGGAGTTACAATTACAACTAATGGACCCAAGACGACATAAATAAAATAAAATTACCAATGTAATATGCCCCAATTAAGGGGTAATGTGCCACTATTTAGGGCTTAACATGCCCCTCCCCTTCAAAAAATTGTTTTTCTCAATGCTTGAGTAATTATGGATGCTTCTGTATAAAAGACTCATATTCCCAAGTGGAATCTTCAGCAAGTAGTTTCCTCCACTTAATGAGATACGCTAAAATGGATATATTCCTCAGCTGGAGAATTATTGTGTCAGTGATAGCATCAGGCTCCAACATGATTTTTCCTTCCTTTCCAATTTATGGAAATATAGTTTGAATTGGGATATTGTCACCTATAACCTTCTTTAAGCATGAAACATGGAAAACCAGGTGTACTCACGAAGATGCAGGAAACTCCAATTTGTATGCCATAGTACCAATATTTTGCAACACCTTATAAGGGTCATAGTAATTTGGTGATAACTTATTATCCTTCTTACATTTCTTGAGGGGCATCTATTTTCATGGTTGTAGTCTTAAAAATACCCAATCCCCCACTTCAAAAATGCTTTCACTACGATGTTGGTTTACTTATTGTTTCATGCGATTATGTGCCATGGTCAAGTTGTCCTTTAAGAATTAGAGAACTTGTTGTTGGTGCTCGATGTGATATTCCACTGCTTGAAAC
>JASDQU010103345.1:139096-162260 GCA_032191745.1 Picea mariana | reverse complement strand
TTGCATGCCGCCCACCTGCCCCAAGACTCTCAAGTCGGAAACGTGGGGCTTGCATGCGACCCACGTTCCCTTCGCCTCCTGGGAATCCGATCAGTCTCCTTCTCCTCCGCACAGTTTCCCCCTCGGCCTCTCTTTGCAGCTAAACCCTTCCTTTCACAGCCATAGTTTCTGTTCTGGGGGAAATTCGGCGAACTCTTGCCTTTTCTTATATGTAAATGCTTGGGAGCGTTGGTTACTAGGCGAAGTATTCAATTTATCTTTGAGATTCATCTGCAGAGAGAAGATAGGCTTCTCGTAGAGGATATTGGCAGTGATCTATGGGGTGTAGATTACTGCTACTGGGGTTTGAACATGCTRTCGTTAATTTTTTTGTTTTGGTTTCCACGAGCAACCACCTGTTTCCCACAAAAAATCTTGAGTTTTTTTGTTGGAAAAAGAATAAAAGAAATGGTATGGATGGGACCRCCTTCATCATCRATGTTTACTGCATGAATTGCAGCCATGTCCAGGATCGACAACAGTGTCGCCGCTGCTGCCACGGCTATGAATTCTACTTCTTCTTCTGATGGCATGTCGGAGGTTCRAGTCTCAGAGGGGTGCGACTCTTCTAAAGATTGCGATAATCACGCAGTGCGCTATTCTTCGACACAGTTAAGCCTGGGTTTCAGAGAGAGGACATTTTCTGCTGCGGGTGCTGCTTTTCTGTCGGTGATTATTGTCAACCCATTGGATGTTGTCAAGACGAGGATGCAAGCCCAGGCAGCTGGCACGCCCTATTATACACAATCCCATGAGAACCTCAGACCGTCCATGGCGACTATCGGGGAGACACGATACGGACATTTTTGGAACCTTGTATAGATAAAATTAGTGTCCATGCCCTAAATCTTTAGACATGGCGGTGCTAAATTACCATTTCCAAATTTCTTGCAAAGGCAAAAATTTATCAGCAAGGCATCTGGAGAGGGAAAAACTCTGCCAAGACAAATCAATATTTATTAAAATATATCACAAGTTGAGACACCACAGACTTTAATTTACAATTTTTGGATAATGCATTATATTAGTGAAATGTAGGAGAGTAGATTCTACCAATAGACAACTTGCAATCAGTATCAGGTACTGCCCCATGGACTTAGGGTTGGCAATTTTGAGCAACTTTACTGTAGTGCCATATTTTAAAATTTGCATTATTTTTGGTCTCAGAGACCAGAAGCCAAACTGGTTATCAAAGATATATAATGGGTCAAGTATTCATAGAGCTGGACACGTTCGAACCGAGGACGCTGGCTCCTCTCATGGAAGAGCCCACTGCCCTGCTATACGAAGATAAGGATTCCGACAAGAACTACGATAAACCTGAGAAGCCTATAGACTGCCTTGTGGTTTATTACACATCCCAAGCCGCGAGTTAACTCATAGTCGACAGGTAAAACTAAGCCATGCACATACAGCCCGCGAGTTAAATTATTCACTAAAGGCTAGTGACTAGATGCTTTGTGTATGACATTGGAATGTTAAATTAAATGGACCTGTTCACTCCCGCCATTGCCGTCACTCGCCTACTCCTAACCCTCACGCGTTTTCCTACAGCTTGGCTCTGCTTTCTTTCTGACTTCGAAGAGGTCCCTCGGATCCTATTCTGCTAAAGTTTCGGCGTGGATTTCCAGTCAAAACAATGCATAAACGATTCTACAGGTTCGCTTTCTGAGCGTTTTACTGTAAAAAAAATCCTATCTTTCTAGTTGTTATTATTAATTTTTTTTTTTTACACTCTCTATATCTTATTCCTATCAATCTAAGAGAGAATGAAGTTACCGTATCTGTTTGTTGGCAGGGAAAAATGTTCGCGAGGAGTCCTCCATGGTTAAAAACATAAAGAGCCTTATAAAGTTTCATGGAGGGCCCATTACAGTGGCAGAGTACATGGGTGAAGTCTTGAAAAATCCCATTGTTGGGCTTTATATGAATCGAKATGTGTTCGGTGGTGGTGGAGACTTTATCACCTCTCCCGAAGTTAGTCAGATGTTTGGCGAGTTGGTTGGAGTATGGAGCATGTGTTTATGGGACCAGATGGGCCAACCAAAGCAAGTGAACCTTGTGGAKTTGGGTCCAGGACGTGGAACACTTATGGCTGACCTTTTTCGGGGCACTGCAAAGTTCAAGGAGTTTTCGGAAAGTCTTTCTGTGCATTCAGTTGAGTGCAGTCCTGCATTGAGAAAACTTCAGCATAATACATTACGCTGTACTGAACACAACATAGAAAGGTATAACCGTAGGGATGGACATGCATTCAGTGCATTATCTGGAGCTCCCATTTCTTGGCATGCTAATTTGGAACAAATTCCTCGAGGAGTGCCAACCATCATTATTACCCATGAATTTTATGATGCTCTTCCTGTGCACCAATTCCAGAGAACTCGTGGGTGGTCTGAAAAGCTCATTGATATTGCAGAAGACTCCTTGTAAGTTGCTCTCCAAGTTACGAAAGGATGATTGATTTTGCATTATTCTGACCTACTTCTATGTCCTATCAAAATTGAAAGCAATCTGATTGGTTATCTAACTGACCTGCAGTGATGGTTTTCGTTTTGTGTTGTTCCGAGAACCAACAAATGCCAGCAAGTTGTACTTAGCTAAGCGGCTTAAGGGGATTTCCCAGATGAAATGGTTAAGCTGGAGCACATTTAAGTTTGCCCTCAGGCTGTTGAATTGACAGAGAATATTGCAAAGAGGATTTCATCAGATGGTGGCGGTGCACTCATCAATGACTATGGACAAAACGGAAGAATGTTTTTGGTTCTTATGTTTGTTTAAATTATTTTAGAAGTTTACTTGTTCTATGTTCCTCTCATTCATATATTAAAGACTATTTAGTTATCTTATTATTTAACATAGGTATGCCTTTCAAACCATGTTATCACCCATCTAGCTATATATAGCTCAAAGAGAGTCGACTTGAAATCTCTCTTATACACATTTACTTTTCTTTGTTATTTATTTTACTTTTATCTTCTTCTTTTTTTATTCCTTATCTTTATTATTGTAACAACATTTATTATAATTACTTTGACTTACTTCAGCGTGCTGTTGAGGATCATTAGTGGCGGTGGAGGTCTGTATTGTGTGGAGGATCAACTGGTGTTTTATCCTTGGATCTGTAAACCTATGGCTAACAGGTAAAACTACTCTACTTCCATGTAGTATAGTCGATTTATTAGTTATAGTTTATGGCATTTATAAAACAAAATATATAAATTTGCTCTGCCCAAAACTAGATTTAAATATAAATAATGGAAATCAGATTGAAATTGACACCAGAGTTCAAGCGCTAAAACTTATTTTTTTGTTTTGTTGTTTGTTACTTTCAATATGTGAGAAAAAATTTTAATAGTTTCAATTGGGCATTATGTTTATATATATATACCTGTGTAAAATGAAAAAAAAAAAAATGTGTTTTTGGCTTGTAGGTCACGTGGAGCTGGAGCTTGGAGCTCAGATTTATATCTAATTTTAGAGAGTTTCAGGGGATTTAATTTTCTGGGTGGGGTTTGTTTAAATTTCTGGGTGGGTAGGTAGGCCCTTGGTTCCAGATTTTGAACCAGGGCTCTGATACCATATGTAATGACTGGTTTGAAAATAACTTCAAAAAATTCTACCAAATCCTACCAAATGTACAACAATTTATACCAGATTCATAAAAGAAGAATTATGCAAGTAAAATTAAAATTTATCAATGAATAATGCATAAATTCAAATTGAGTACCTTAACATTGATGCTAATTTCTGTTGTCAGTTGCCTTCCTGCTGCTACCTGCTACACAGTCCAGTCCTGTTGCAAACACATAAAATAATTGCCCAAAACCTCTTGTCCACCCTGCCAACTAGGAAAACGACCTAACTCCAGGATATCTACGGATATCCTGGCCCTCCGAGCCCAAAAATTCTAGCAACTCGGTGCCTGCCTGATCAATAGGTCTCAACCAACAAATCTTGTGCCTCAATCTGAGCACACCAATCTCACAGCCCCCCCTCGGCTCTCTCCCATAGCAAGAAAATAGTCTCCCGTCGAATGCCTCCTCCCAACTCCTTTCCCCCTCTTATTGCTCCATCACCGCCTTTCCTCCTTCCATTAAATTCCTTATCCCTCCATTTAATTACCCTTATCCATTCATTAAATATATTATCCATGTATTGAATACGTTATCCCTTGTGGGATACATAACTCAATTTAAACATTATATTTTATTATCCAATTCTTATTTAATACTTTATTAATTAATGACTTAATTAATAATTAAATCAATCATTAACCATATTGATTAAAGAGTTAATTATACTTAAATTAATCATAATCAAGAATAACTAATTAATAATAAATAATTAGTTAAGGTTATTTTAATAAATAATTATAATTTAGCTAATCCTTTAGGATTACCTTATTAAATTAATTATAATTTATAATCAAGGGTCATTACATTCTCCCTACCAGCGCTTACTTGGAAAGTTTTACATTTTATGGCATAGGTATGGGCGTCTTTGAACAAGGTGGGCC
This sequence comes from Picea mariana, assembly GCA_032191745.1. Taxonomy (NCBI): domain Eukaryota; kingdom Viridiplantae; phylum Streptophyta; class Pinopsida; order Pinales; family Pinaceae; genus Picea; species Picea mariana. The sequence goes on along the minus strand of JASDQU010103345.1, from coordinate 157,705 downwards.
AATAGTAACCATCTCTCAATATATTATGAGTGGTGGTGTTTCCTGCAAAATGCCCATCGACAGGGCCATTATGGAGTTCCTTCAGTACTTTGTCTGCATATTCATGTTCAAGACATCTTAAGAGTACTCCATCATAATTAATCTGGAAGAGTACCGAATTTATGAGGCGATATTGTGCATATTTTAACCAGAGAGCTCTCCTTTCCCTGGGGTTAAGATTTTCTAGGCAGGCACCATGGTGTAGGAGGTAGGTCAAATTATTATACCAAGACTTGGGCCCTATGGAAATGTATGAATCTTCACCACACCATAATGCCATTTCATTCTCCCATCCAGAATCTTCATTTGCTTGGTCCTGGGCTTCAGCTGCGAGTTTGCACAACCCTTGCCCCTTAACAAGTTTGGCAGGTTTTATATCTAGATCAAATTCTTGGACTGCTACCATCCAGTTCCCTCTTCTTTCTCCCATCAATTTTTGAGTAAACAAGGATCAGACTGTAGGGTGAGGCACAATCACTTTGGTGTGGTTCTTGAGGATGTAAGCCTTGAAGTGTTTTACTTCCGTGTAAACCGCATAGGCCTGTTTTTCAATAGCAAGATAGTTAAGCAATAACAGCAATTTAAGCTTGAATCCTTGGATATTATTGCTCATGAATGACACCAGAGCTTCATTGTTGTCATCATCCTTTTGAATCAATACTGCGGCTAAGGACTAGTTGGAGGCGAAAGTATAGAGGAAGAAGTCCCTATTGAAATCGAGACTTTGTAGCATAGGGGCCTGGGATATGTAAGTTTTAATATTTCTGAAAGCATCCTTTCGTTCATCATCCCACCTAAATTTGATATCTTTGTGAATCAGCTTTTGTAAGGATTTGATGATTTCCTCAAAATCGGGAGTGAATTTCCTCACAAAGTTTATTTGCCCAAAAAAGGATTGCATAGTTTTCTCGTTATGGGGTAACGGGGGTTGAGATATGGCTCTAATCCTTTTTGGGTCTATGTGAATACATGCTTGGGATATAATATGACCTAACAACTTACCTTCCTCAACACCAAAAATGGTTTTCTTTGGATTTAAGGATATATCGTATTTCCTACACCTTTCGAAAATTTGAGTTAAGTGTTGGATGTGTTCTTCTCTGTTCTTTGAATACATGGTTACGTTGTCTAGATACAGTACCACACACTTGTTGATTAGTCCCCGAAATGCTACATCCATGGTCGTTTGGAAGGTCTCTCCTACGTTGATTAACCCAAAAGGCATGTGTTTATAAGCGAAGGTTCCCCACTTGGTTTGGAAGATAGTTTTTAAATGATATTCCTTTGAAACCCGGACTTGGTTGTAACCTGAGAAACCATCTAGTAGGGAGAAAATCTATGAGCCAGAAATGGTATGCAGGAGTTGTTCCATTGGCAGAACTGGGTAATTGTCCTTTTCTGAAGCTCTGTTGAGATTTCTAAAATCTACGCATAAGCGAATTTCTCCAGACTTTTTCCTCACAGGAACCATATTTGATACCCATGCAAAATGACTGACCTGGAAAATGATATTGACATCTAAAATTTTATTTAATTCCTGATACATGAGAGGTTTCAGGAATGGGTGATACTTTCAGAGCTTTTGTTGGAAAGGTTTCACCTCAGGTTTTAATAGTATGGTGTGTTGAATGATCCGAGTGTCGTAGGTTTTCAGGTCTCGGTAGGACCATGCGAAGACATCTTAATATTGTCTGAACGGTTTGAGATAAGACTTTATTTCCTCTTTAGATATGGTTTTGTCGAGATTCACATTCTTTGGATTCTCCGGGGTTCCAAGATTTATAGTGTCATGCAGGGGGAAAGAGTTGTTGGTCTTTGCATTCTTAGGCCTCCTAAAGCATTCTTTCAGGTCAAACAAATTTTGTAGATTAGCTATACCTTTCAGGATGGTGTGAGATTTCGATATGTCAATAGGCTAGCCTATTCTAGGATCATTTTCTATCGCTTGTTCATGGAATAACTCATCATCGATGGCTAAATCTTTGAAATTGTCTTGGTTAGTCAGGAAGTTTATGATCTGCTCATCTCCTTCAAAGACCTTCCAATTAGAGATATTGTTAGGCACCGATGGTTTGTAGAGTAGTTCTACAATGAACCTGGAGGCTTCATAGTCTTTCAGAGGTGACAGCCTTGAAGCAGATGTGGCCAGGGAATCAACAAGGATGTTCTTTGCTCTGGGGATCGTGGTGATATTGAAAGCTTCAAAATGCTCCATTAACCTATGCACTTCCTGTTGATAGTTCTTCAAGTGCGGGGAATTGAAGTGTACAGTATTCCTTACTTGTCTAATGATAATCTCAGAGTCCCAAAAAACTTTCAATTCTTTGACGTTCAAGTCTATGGATTTCTTTAACCCCTGCACCAGAGCTTCATACTCGACAGTGTTATTGGTGCATTCGAATTCTAGTCTACAGGACATGAAATAACATTTACCTTTTGGATCAATGAGGATGCACCCTGCCCCTAATCCTTTTTACGATTTAGATCCATCAAAGTATATGGTCCAAATTTTTGAAAGACAATATCCCTTTTCTCCTTCCTTATTAGTTTCTAGCTCTCCTATCTCTTGTTTTGTAGTTTCTAACATAGGGTCTTGGCAGAAGAGGGTGTCTTCTGTCGGTATCGACGGTTTCTTGAAAGACCATTTCAAAGTTTTGAGTGAGGGGGACATCAGATAAGAGAGGAGAATTTTTTTTGAAGTGGGAATCGCAGGAATAATATCCCATCACATGGAAATGTATAGATGAGGGTTCCTTCAGGTTTTCTATATCAGTGACCGTATGTTTCAGATATCTCTCCCTATCGATTCTGATCATATTCTTGTATCCCTTATGTGGTAGCCAAAGTTGTGCCCAGTCTGTGCTAAAGTACCCATTTAACTTCTCAGACTAATATCAACTTAGTAACAACCCATAGGCCTCTCAGATGTCTACCACAATGATGTCAATCACTTGCAAAAATTTAGGATGTGTCGCTATTCTAATCATTACATCCCTGAGTTCCCCCATGACTTTGACTTGGGTCCTGTCTAGATGTATCACGTTTTTGTCGCTCTGTAGAGGAATGGCATTTAATTTTCTACAGATTGAAAATGGCATAGCATTGGAAGATGCTCTTGAATCTACCAAACAATTATGGAGATTCATGTTGAAAACTTTGAACGTTAAGAGGAAAGGTGGGACAAAAGGCTTCCCTTTCTTATCTTTCGATCAAGTATTCACTGTTGGTTTATTTACTGGGTTTGTGGGAGCTAGATTTCTTTCCTGACCATTGCTAGTCATAGGGTCTTCTTCTGAGTTCAAAGCTTGTAGCAGGAAGTCCTTATGCCGAGGGATCCTGCACACATTCATGAATGATATGTTCGCCCTTAACTTCTTCAAATATTCAACTACGTTGTAATTGAGTATGGGTGATTCTCGGGTATGGATGATTATAGGTTTCCTACTGGGAGAATAAGGTGTTTTGGGGGGATCAATGGATGTATTATCTCTCGAATTTTGAGTAGCAGAGATGTCTTTTGAGACAGGTGGACCTTTATTGTGTGTCTTCACCACCAATACCTCGATGGGTGGTTCTTGAGAATCAAATAGGTCAGGATCCCATATCAGCATGGTTGCATCTTGTGGTGGATCAACCTCTTCCTGATCAACAATATTTATAATTGAATTTCTTGATCATTCGGTCAAAAGGAGACATTGTCTAGAAACCGATTAGACATCAAATTCATGGCATGCATCCATTGAGGGCAGTCTCTTTTGAAGTGGTTTTCCTGATGATACATACAAAAAGAATCAGATGCCACATTCCCTAGATTGATATTTAAGTTGGTTGAGGGAGGTCCAATCATCTTGAATGGTAGGTTCCTTTTAAAGAAAGTCTTGTAGGGCCTATGGCCTTGGTTCCCTTCCCCTACATTTCTCTTCATGTCTATGATCTCATTTGATAGTTTCTTAATCATGCATTGTAGATCTTCTATGTCTCCATTACCTTTGTCAAGAGTCTGTTCTACTTGTTCCCCTGGCGATCTAGTCAAAAGGAGTCCTCTCCTGGGGGGAGGTTGAGCTTCTTTCTTAACTAATGAAACCTGGCCTTCTTTACACACTTTCATTTGGAATTATGTCATTTTGTCTTCTTTGAAATTCTCAACTAGGGTTCGTTTAGCAGCCCTTTTTAGGAACATGTAAATGGAAGTTGGGAGAGCGTTAACGTAAAATTCGATTTGAAATTCTTGAGTTGGCTTAGCATCGGGCTGGAAATTGTTCAAGATAGTCATGAATCTTTGGTTGAAGTATTTGACCCTTTCTTTTGAACTCATGGTGGCGGGGAACAACTCGTCCATCAGAGCTCCCGTAGTATTTTCTTCAGCAAATTTGTCTAGAAAATATTTCTGGAACTTCATCTAGCTAGTTATAGATCCTATTGGCAGGTTGAAATACCATGTGAAAGGAAAATTTTCAAACATATAGGGGAAAAGTCTGCATACTACGTCTTCATGTTGGATATTCATAAGCCTGATTGCTAGTTTAAATTTCTTGATATGATCTTCAGGCAATCCAGATGTTTCAAGATCGAACTTTGGTAGCAACTTCTCTGAATGACGGGGAAGGTTATGAACTGGTCCTAGGAGGGCCAATGCATCTCTAGCTAACCAGAGTTAATTTTTCAGAGGCGGGTTTGCCCTTTCATCATTATGGTCGTTGTTGCCTTCCATATCTTCATACTCTGAGTTAAACTCCTCTTCTTCCGAGAAATCATCCAGTTCATAGACGTCGTCGGCTGGCGTTTCGGGTACCAAAKCAAGAGGTTCTTTGATTTTGGTAATCGAAAAATCTATTAAGTATTCTACTGAGTGTATGAAAACCTCGTCGAGAGTACTAACCACTGGTATTATTTGTTGTTTTCTTCGAGGGAGTATGGGATCTAAGGACAACACACTGATCTTTCGGGCGTAGGCTCTTGTGATTATTCTGAATTGATTTACTTCCTCGTGAGGAAGAGAATAAATTATTTCAGGGTGAAAAGGTTCTTCCTCGGGCTAGGGTGAGTTACTTGTTCCAAGAGTACTCAACATGTGTGGGTTGTCTTGGGAATGACTAGCCATGCATGTGGTTTGTTTTGAATCTATAGGATGTTTGAAATACTATGTAGAATATATATCTAGCCATTCATTCTCATGCCCTCCTTCTAGTGCCAATTCTGTTGATGGGTCTTAAATCCCTTAGAATTTGTAGCGCTTAATAGTGGAATGGTTCTCCAAATCTTGCAATCCGACCAAATTATCGATGGGATTTACGTTTTCTTGTGAAGGCTCTTCCTTAAGTTTGGACTATTCTCTTTTGTATATTTTTTCTTGGGTGGGACCGATATGAGATGTAAGCCAGTATAAACCAACTTGGCAACAAAAATGGAATTAAGCTTAACTAAGGGGAAGAGGTTGAACTTGAGATAACCCGCTGCTGAAGCATGCAAACAACAATTTTATACCACAGACCTAGTACTAATACATTAACCATGTGAGCATGCAATTATTGTCTGAGATACTAACTACCATAAAGAAAACACATATGCAAATGAGATAATGGAAAGCAAAATAATTCATCTACCAAAACCTTTCATCACATAATAACACATTGATTCATCTTCATCATTAAAGAAAAGAACAACAAAACATTGCACCAGATAACTTGACAACAAAACTAATTGCTTTTACTAATTACAACATCATTCATGAAACAGGATAGGAAATAGTTCTTCTCCACGTCCAATCACACATGCAGTTGATGAAAATAACTTGTCTTTGGTCCAGAAGAACTTCTTAATTCCAGGTAGCTTCAAAATAGTTCTTAACAAACAGAAAGAAGAGTTCTTGCAACAACCGTCGACCCTTAACTAATTGGTGGATGTCTTTATTTATAATTGAAAGTTCAACTGAAAACAAAGGCTAAGTGTAGTTTAAGAAAAGATAAATATGCCATATGGCATCATCTTCTAACAGTTTCTTTAACAGTCAACTCAAGATAGTTCTCTGAAAGGATGAATTTTCTCATACTCGGACCAACTAATTAACAGTTTGTTGTAGGTTTGAGCCCATGGGAACCTGTGCTTGTCCATCGAAGCCGCATGTATCCCTATGATTTCCATCGCGTTCATCTGGTACTTCGCCAAACTGGAGTTTAATTGATGTAGCACAGTTCGAGCTCTAATTGGATGGTCCATAAATCATTGCACTTGCCCTGGTACCGCGTCGGTCATCTTCACGAGCTCTTTGGCCCACAATGAATATTGCTTGGCATGCGACTCAACTATGTCACACAAGTCGACAAAGTTTTTGAGGGTGCCTTAATCGGGGAGTTCGATATCCTTAATTTCTTTGTTGATTCTGCCCCAGTGTTTCTCGCATCTCACCCATTGCTTTTGAATTTATCGACATGGGTCCTGAGACATCTTAGCCCAATACTCGGTTGATTGATTCATGCGATTAAGACTACATTTTCCTAACATCCAGATGCCATGTTCTTCTTTGTCTCGGCCCTACTGGACTGCATCAATGTACTTGACTCTTTATACTACTTGTTGCACCCTTTCATTCCATCGCTCCATGTCCTTGAATGTTGCAAGTGCCATGAGAGTGTCCCCCTAGAACTCAGTTATTTTTGTTGTAAAACGGTTTCACTCTTTTGTGAATTGTTTGTAAGCTTCTTCGAACTCGCTTCTTAGATATACTATGGTCTGGGTGGCTCCCTGGTAGTACTCAGCTAGGTGGCATAAATGTTCTAGTTCCTTCCAGGCGACGGTGAACTATTTTTCGTCTCATTTATCCCTGTCTAGGGTGGCATCCGAGAGCACAATCCCCACACCGAGAAGCTTCGACGTTTGGGCATCAACAGTGTTTATCAAATTCTCCTCTGTAGTAATGAGGATGGAGTGGTCCAACATGATCCTCCTCTTCTTCGTGGTTCTTTTGATGATGGACTTTCTTTTTCAATCATAAGAGAATGGATAGATATCTGCTACCTCATCTATCGTCTCAGGTATCTTTTGATCACCCCATGTGAGTGTGTTTTGTAGGTTATCGGTGGTGTATACTTGTTTAAGTTCGGGTTCCTAAACTCCCTTGTTGTGTTTCAAGGGCTCGACCTCTGCCTGTCACATGTCAGGGACCCGAGTATTGAGACGAGTAGAGACATCAGGCACAGACTTGTTACTTACTTTCTCGTTGGTCGTTGATTCACCGATTTACTTTTATGGGGATCCTTCCTTTGGCTCATCTGGTTCGGGCTCATCCTTTGGACTATCTACTCCGGTTTTCGATGCATCAGGTCCCTTCATTTCGAGGCCACTTTTAGATTATGTTTCCTTTTGTGGGACCTTCTGGGTTTGGACCTCGAGCTTAGGAGAAGAAGCCTTCTCAAGTCCCTTTTCATATTGGATACGCACAAGGTTCCTTTGAGATTCTTCCAGGCTCTCATCATCACTGTATACATTAATGAACTTGGTCAGAGGGTTAGGCACACTTGTTTCTACTGATACCCGACCTATCTCTCATTGAGTCATCGCGCTTGTCGGTGAATTGGCTGGTGGTGTTGTGGATTCAGGGCCATCTGACCCATTGGTGTTATCAAGGTTTATGAAATCGGGGTCGCTTGGCTCCGTCAGGATTTCTTCTAGGCTATCACTCAGAAGCCTTGGCAACCTTATGGGGTTTGGGATATCCCGCATCAGACCCATCATCTGCAGGGCGTGTTGATACATAAGCGTCCCTCTCTCCAGCACATTATGAACCTTGGGGAAATTCTTGTGATGTGCCAAGGTTACCTAGGAAATGTTTGTTGTTTGGATGGCTTCTTGAGGGGATTCCACCACTTCGACTGATTCAGATGCTATCCTCTCTTCTCTGACCCTAAGGATATCTTGAACCAATGTTCCAAGGCGGTTGTTTTCTCCTCCCAACTCATGGCCTTTAATCTAGTTTCTTTAGGATCATCCATCCTTGCCACCACCTTGTCCCAGTCTTGAGAATTTTTGGTGAAAATTTCATCCTCAAACCGGTCATGGGAATAAGGCCAATAGGATGATACATGTGATGCATGTTTCAGGACCAGACCCTTGGGATTGTTCTTGCAGAAACAACCAGTCTAGAATCAGAATTCCAATTGACTTAACCCTTCTTGCTTGGCCTGTGCAGTGTCTTTGACAATAAAGAAGCCAATATGAAACCTATAAGGTATGAAGGCCCGCTTCTTGTCCTTCACTAAAGTGGCATTGTAGCCCTTCAAAATGGTCTGATAACAAATTTCCCCTAATACTAGTCGATCGGGGACATATATAGGTAATAGATGGGATTCCCTTTTGGTTCCAAAATTACTTATGTAGGTCTCACGCTCATCTAGATACCAGTGACCCACTTTCGATAAAACCCTTTTGGCTGCATCTGACATCCTTGGGCACTCTTTCTTGAACAACAAAGAATAAATGTGTTCAATAAACTAGTCACAGATAAGAGAATAGGATTTATTGTACTTGTTTTCCCATAAGATGTCGAAGTATACATGGACCAGGACCTCAAAGGAATGCCAGCTTAAGTTCATTCCAACAAAGACGTTCTTGGCACAGACAACATCCAACATATACAAGGCCATGTAGAAGGAAGGGTTTTCTACCTCTTTCAATGTCTAAGCTTGTTGTATGCAACTGATCAGTTGTTTGGAGATGATTGCACCCAAGTTAAAACCTATTCCATAAAGGGCTATGATATAAGATAGAGGTATCCATGCCTTCGAAAACCTAGAACAATCTTTCTCCCCGTGCAATCAGTATAGGAGGTCCATTAGATATATGTAAGGGTCTCTCAAGTTGGTCGGTGGGTACCAATCGGAGGTCCGATTGGTGAAATTTGTATCCTCTCTCCTCTAGGACGCCATAATCTTGCTGGTTTCGTGCTTCTGATAGAAACTCAAAACAAATCCAGTGCTTAAACGTTCCTCTGGCTCCCTGAGCTTGTAGTAACTATGAAATTCTACTAGGAGGAAAACCCTAACACATCCACCATTTTCGTCATTAATTAAACACCTTTGTGCATCAGTGTGATCAATAATCCATTTCAAGAGTTCGATGCAGGGAAATATTGGAGTCCTGCTTGCCACCATGTGCAAATAATCCTTCCAGACATTCGAGAGAACTTCATCGTCGATTTTTCTCATATCAGGATTGTTGTGTGTGCCATACTCGAGGGTTTCCTCCGTCTTGATTTTCTTAAAAACTTCTTCCCAGTGAGGGAATACTTTTTTGGTCTCGATGTTCACCTCTGTGTCTCCAAAGGCTGGGCATTGGACGAAGGCCTTCTTGGTGGCTATCTTGATGACGAGCACTGGCTTTGGAGAGAGTTCTAATTTCTTTGTGACTGCTGGGGAGGAACCTTCTCCCACCTCTGGTTCTTGTAACTTTGGCACCCTTGGGGATTTCCTGGTGGTGGTTTTATTCAGAGACATTCTTCCTGCAACTGAAAATGATGCTTTAGACATGTGTACAGAGTAACGTTGGATGAAAAAAATATGAATTGAAGCGTAAAACACCCATAAGTCGGTACATACATGTAGTGCTTGCTAAAATTGTTTCTTTAATACTCATTGGACCTTGGAATCTTTCTTTGGATTGCTCGTCTTTCTCCTATGGGTGCTCCAAACTTATTTGCACGTAGAATTAGCTCATACACAATGACTCAAAAGAATATAATGGGAGAGATCCTACCAGTCGTATCAACGAGTTAATACGAGTAATGGATGCAATTCAAAACAACCTACCGTCGAATCTCTGCAAATAAATTCTACATTGGTTGATGGAAGAGGCGCAGAGGGAGATGCATTGTATCGGGAGGCTTAAATGGTCCTTTTGGTTTACGTACGAATTAGCAACTAATGCGCGATCTTGGAATTAATTAACCTTTTAAATGTGTCGTATCTAGCGTATCTTAGAGATAAAACATCCCTTCACGTTGCATTATCAGTGGACAAGTCTGGGATCAACTATACCTTTTGTATGTTTCCGTTGGTATCCTTCTTATAAAAGTTCTGATGTCGATGGGTTTCGACGCACGACGTGGGCGATAACATAAAACTTGGGCAGCTGATGCTGACGAGTATCGGGGATATGTTCAAGCACGTAGTTTCTTTGCAGGTTACATCTTCGTAAATCCCCGATGCCGAAAAAATTTCGGCAGTAACTTCCCAACACCGATGAGGGTCGGTCATCGACGATATTCTTGTGTAGTGCCTGTCGCGTAATTAAAAGACTGCTGACGCCGATGGAGATCGGGGCTCGACTATTTTGGTCCTCTCGGGCGAAATTTTTCATCTCTAATATTTCTCAATGTCGAATTCCTTTAGCGCGTCGGGGAAAAGTTTCGGTTGTTGATTTTTTAATCATATATTAGTCTTTGTTAATTCATGATGATTTTCACTTGCCCGAGCAACTTTGAAAGACTTAAAATGAAAAATAAAAGATGAGCAAAGGCAACATTTTCATACTAATATCGAATTAGACATTCACAAGAGATCAAGTGGTACCCAAAAAGTGAAATTTAGCGTAGACTTTTAGGGTGTGTTGAGTGCTCAACAGGTCCAACCAGATCAGTATGCACAATTTCTAGTGGTCTTGTCGTTGAATATTCCTTTGATTTGAACCTGGTCTTTGTTTTCTTTCCTTGTTGACAATTCTTGCATAAAGTGTTGGTTGGTTTCGTGATCTGTGTCATTTCTCTGACTATTTTTCTTTTGCTGAATTTGACAAGGTTATCAAAATGTATGTGACCCATTATTTTGTGCCATAGCCAACTTTCATCTTCCTTTCCTAGGCAACACTTTTCATTTCCAATTTCACTTAACACATATATGTTGCTTGAAGTTCTCGCAGCTATAGAAATCAATTTTCCTGAAACTTCTTTTCTTATCTCGCACTTTTGTGAATTGAAAGTAACTTTATGACCTTGCTCACACATTTTACTCACACTTAGAAGATTATCTTTCATATCTTCTACTAGTAGAACATTTTCTGCCTTTGTATTCTTGTTCCCAATTCTGACTGTGTCTTTTCCAATGATTTTAGTTGAATCATCATTTCCAAAGGAGACTGCTCCATCTCTTTCCTTTATTAATGTAAGGAACCTGTCTCTATCACTTGTCATGTGTTTTGAACAACCACTGTCAACATACCAACCACTTTTCTTCTTCTTATCTTGTAGAGAGAGTGTGCATTCTTCATTGTTGTATTGATTCTGTTTCATATCCATGTCCTTTTCTGAGGTTCCTGTCTCTGATTGTTGTTGTTCTGTTGTGGTTCTCTAGGATGTATTGTCATTCTGCAATATTTGGACATGTGTCCAAAGTTGTTACACTTGTAGCATTCCACTTCAGTGATCAATGATTAAAACCTGTTGTAACTTCTTCTCTGTGTTTCACTAGGCCTTCTTGGATAACCCTTTTGTGTATGACTTTCAAAGTTGTTTATGTTCCTGTTGTTATCTCTGCAATTCACAACTTTATGTCCAAAATTATTACATGCATAACATAAACCAAAAAAGATAGTTTGATACCTGGGAATTGAAGACCTTCTGAAAGGAGGTGCTCTTATGAATCCTTCTTCTTCGTGAGACCTATCTATTTCTGTTAGTCGTTGATTCTGAAATCTGAATCTTCTTGGTGGAGGAGTGTCCCTGTAATTTTGTTTGTAGACCTTCCTATCCCCTTTGATTGTTTCTGCATAGATTTTTGGATATGTTTATTGTTCTTTTGTTTTGGAGCTTGATCCCTTTTATGTCTGATTGTATCTAAGTTTGGACTTGTCATGATTAGGCCTTTTACTGTTGATAATGTCATTCAAAACTTTTGAGTTGTTCTGCACATTTTTCTCTTGAAGATCCTTTCTTAATGTGACAATCTCTGCTTCCGAATGTTCAATGATCATGTCTCTTCCTTCTAGTTGTTCTTTGAGTGCTTCTTCAATTCTTTTATTTTCTTCAATTTGAACCTTCAAATTTGTGATCATTTGTTCTAATTCCCGAGTGTCTTCTTTCTTGTCTAGTTCCGCTTGTAGCTTCTTTTTTTTCTTCTTTTCTCTTCTGATAACATCTATGGCATTCAACAATTCCTCTCGGCAGTCAAATTTTGCCTCTTCAATTTCTTCTTCAACTTCTTTATATTCTTCTTCGACTTCTTCATATTCTTCTTCAGAGTCTTCTACTACCATGAATAGAGCTCTTTGTGTCTCACTGTCACTGAATTCATCTTCATCTGATGATGAGATGTCTTCTTTGGTGCATAAGATTTTCTTTAAAACTTTATTTTTGCCTTTATATGTTTGTTTTATTTTTTAGTAACCTTCATCATTTCTCTTTTTTTATGAGGACATTTGTTAGAAAAATGGCCAATACCATCACAATTAAAACAAATTAAAGGAAGCTTACCTCTATACATGTCGTTGGTTCCCTTGTTCAATCTGTTGACAAAGTTAGCCACTTATTCATCATCTTCAGAGACATCACTATTGTTGCTATGTTATTTTTCTTGTTGCTTTTCCTTTTTCTTTGATCTTTTGGATGCTTTGAAGGCTGCTCCTTTTACATCTAGATTTTCCTGTTCAGTTCTCATTTCATATGCTGTGAAGATTCCATGTATTTCATCCATGCTTATTCAGTTTAGATCTTCTCTTTCTTCTAGTGATGATATCTTAGGGTCAAATCTCATAGGAATGGATCTTAGTACCTTTTGAAAAAATACTGATTCTTTGATTTCTTCTCCCAATCCCATTATTGCATTTACTATTTCACCGAATCGTAAGCAGGCTGCAATATTCTCATATTCCTTCATCTTTAGTTGTTTGAACTAACCTCTGTAAGTTTGAAGCTTTGTTCCTTTGACTTTTGAATCTCCTTCTTAAATATTTTGAAGTTTGTCCCAAATCTCTTTAGTGGATTTACAATGTGCAACTTTGGTTAATATCGTTTCTCCAAGACCATTTAGAAGTGCATTTGTGGAATTGGAATTATTCTGACCAAGTTTTATTGATTTGTCATTTTTCCGCGAAACTGTTGGTGTTGTGTATCCATCTACAATTGATTTCCAAATTTCAAATCCCTATGCATGTATATATATCTTCATCCTTATGCTCCAAAATGCATACTTTTTTTCCATCAAACTATGGTATTCCATTTTTATACATGTTGTTTCTCTCCATGATCTACCTTTCAATGGTTAAACTGATTTGTGAAGGAACTAAATTTGATACCAATTTTGGATTACTAATAGGAGGGGGGGATGAATCAATAATAGAGAAATTTAATCCTTTTTAATGAATGTAGCATTATCATCCAATATTTGCAGTGTAAATAACAAATGAACAAATGAACAATCATATACATACATAATACACCAGTGTTTTTACGTGGAAATCCAAAGTGAGAGAAAACAACATAATGCTTTTTCTTATATTTCTTGAAGAATTACATTCATTGGAAGCACCAACTTCCTTTGTTTTCCAACTGCAACTAGAAGGAGGCTCCAACCCCCTAGTTTCTCAGGCTACAACTTGAGGGAAGATCCAACTCCCCAATTCTTTGGCTACAACCAGAAGGAGGCTACAACCCTCTATGTTCTCCGGCTACAACCGAAAGGTGGCTACAACCACCTTTACTTTCCCCGTACAACCACCTTGAAGTAGAAGTAGAATGATGGAACCATTGTCACACTATCACTGTGAGATATACCACTATACAACTGTATCAATCTGTACCACTGACCTGCATCCAACCTATAAAACTTCCCTATAATAAATTTGTACCTGAACTGAACATGTATCAACAAAAATAAAATAGGTACACGACCTGTAGTGCTGCAACACGCGTATGTATGTGCCCTATATGTCATGCAACCCACGTGTGTATGCGACCAAACTATTATGCAACCTACATATGCCTTTTGAAAACTAGGGTTTTCTTTCTTCTGGAAACTTCTAACCCTGTGTAACTTCTTTCACATAGATCTGTAACCTGTCACTCTATCCACACTGTAATTGTACCCTGTGCATGCATCCTCATACATAACCTTTACCTAAAGAATATATATCTCTCTCTAGTCATGTTCCATATAGTTTTGTTTAATCATGAACAAGTATAATAACCCTCACATGATCTAGTCATCAAACCCTTTCTAATATTCAACCTATCAATACATCAACCACTTCACAAATACAAGCTCTCAACCATGTACCGCAAACCCTTAGCCATATGCTAAGAAATACAAGATGTGTCTCAATTCTAACAAGAAGTATCAATGATAAATATATCAACACTGTATTTCTGTAGATATGAGTTATATATAAGATCCCATGTAGCCACTAGTCTCTCTAGGGAGAATTCTCAAATCTCCATAACCATTTCTCATGCATACATCAAAATCCAACTATTCATAGAAATAAGACATACCTTTTGAACCAATGGATAGATCTGATGTATATGAGCACTGTAGACTTTCCTGGGAGCTTGATCTCAAAATCTAGAACCTTTGCATCTTCATCTCTTCAAGTTTCCATGGCTTTACCAACATGTACGCACCCTAATACACTGCCAGCCCACATACGTACGCACCCTAATACATTGTCAACCCACGTACTGTACGTACCCTAATACATTCTCAGCCCGCGTACACCTCAACAAATAGGGTTTTTTAGTATTTGTTGTAATTCCTAGAATTTCTCCGTCAACCCTTCGTACTACCTCAGACTTTCGCAACTTCAGATGTGTCAATGATTACTTTCAATAAGCCTCACACAACAAATGATATTCAATGTGTTCAAGTGTGTTTAAATGAGAGAGTCTTGCCTCTTATTTATACTTTCATGTAGCATCCCACTTTCCTTATTTTAGGGAGTTGTCCATTAACTTTATTATTTAAATAATTTATTTTGTAAACACTTTGACATTTTGGGGCTTCTATATTACTCATGAGGGTTCTCCAACTTCATATGGCCATAACTCTCTAACCGTGAGGATTTATGTGACGTTCCACATACCACCAAAAATGGCATGACAAGCACTATCCATATAGGATAGTTTCACTAACAAATTCACTGATGTTCATCTCATTATTCCACAATTAAGCATGAGTTCTCTAACCATACTTCTAGGATAACTCAATCCACAAAGCATCTTCCCATGAGGTATTTCACCATAAGGGGACCACTTTGGAGTTCATCCATTTGTACTTATTATTAATCATGAAAAGACAATAATGAGTCATCTTTACATCAAACAAACTTGGGTCCATTACCCAAACCTTTGTGCTACCAGAATTTGCTATCAAACTTTCTTCAAGGGTTGACATCAATCACAACTAACCTTAATCAACACAATTGTCATACACATCCCAAGGGAGACCTTTCATTTCCCATCAATCCCTTGGTTCCCTTCCCTCTTAGTTCCTTTGTGTTTTCTTATCCAATCACTAAAATTTCGTAGCCTCATTTATCAGTCTTATTTGAAGACAATTGCCAATGGTTCATACACCCAAAAAACATATTTCTTCACTTCCCTCTTCTTTATAATATCCATAAGAGTTTCTCCCACTCTTCTCCACTTTGATTTGGTCCCCTAACCCAACTATGTGTGTCCTCTCCTCTCTTCCCACGTTTTACCTCTTTTTCATTCTTTTTATAACAAGATTTTGTGTGTCAAATCCCCCAATTCGTGGGTCATATTAGAAACTTCAAGATGAGTACTCTTCCCATTCTCTCATTGATTGTTGAGGAGGATTTCAAAACCACTAGCTTGACTAGTAATTAAATCCTCTAGCGCAGAGGGATGTTATGGTTTTGAGAATTCTTAATTCAGGAAAGTACTACCTAGCAGGGGTCAGATCAACCGATCATGGTTCCCCTCATCGTTCCCTCTCATGGAATCATAACTGTATAGGAAATTCCTTCAACAAGTATTCAACAATTTTCATTTTATTTACTAACAGAAATATTGACATTACCTTCTTTATAAAAGTTTCATCATTTCCCAAAATACACACATATTTATTCTATCCATAGTCTTTTAGCAATAATATAATTATATTTACAAGCTGGGGAAAACATGGGTATTACAATCCCCTCCCACTTAAAGGAACATCATTCTTGGTGTTCTTTGCATCTCAACAACATTATTCATGCCCCCATCTTTGAGCTTCTTTAACAATGTTTTCCTCTTCTTAGTATAGTCCTTTCCCAGACTCTTGGCATTTATCACATTCCTACAATAATTTCAAACAACAAGCATATTAACTACAATTTCATGCAAAAACATTTTGTAGTTGTTCAAAACTCAAGAGGAAATATTCATATAAGCACAATACTTATCTGTGCAATTTCATGGATGCACATCCAGTTGGTTGTCTTACTAGCTTGGCCCATTGTTCCTTTGACATACCCATTATGTGCATGATCCCAACCAACAATTTGCAAGAATTATCAAAGTATCCTCTTGCTTGCGGTCACTCACCCTCTAGGCTGAGGCTCAACATCCCCTTCTCTGCTATACAATCCCTCATGTGATACATATTTCCTTACCAAGGATTTCTCGCACAAGAAGAATTTTCGAGACTTCACCGAGTCTTACAGTCGATGTGTCCCTATGTCCTATGTTACCACAACACAATATATTCTATGGCGAATCATGGCTTATCATAGGGTTCTCATGTCACAACAATAAATTTATTTTTCCATCCTTTCTAGTTTGACAACCATCATATTTCCCTCCAAGACAGATATTTCATCTCATCTGTATCACACACATACAATAACCATGGGCTACTATCATCGATTTATCATAATTTTCAAATCTGTTACCCACAAACTTCTAATTCCACATTTTCATTTTCAGATTTGTTTCACACATAACCAGATTCACAAGTATGATTTCTTCCTTCTCTTAGAAATTAGGCTCAATAAGAATTGGTCTTCCTTATGGGCCTACAACACTGCCCTATCAAAGACCCTTCTTTCCTACAATTTCAATACTCACACAACCAAACTATTGTTAGTTCTCATGCACATTATACTTTCATTACACAACTGCAGTGGGTCACAAACAATTTCATAACTGTGCATACTAACAATCAAATTGTATTTATCCATTCAATGACATAGGATAAAAGGAATTGCTATTTCAAAGGAATTACCATTGCCCTACACATGCATCATTATAGCATACCAATATTTTAAAAAAGAAATAAACTATTAAATGAATTTAATCCAATGTGTCAATATCCATGGCCACATTCACATACAATACACCCTTACATTGATTTTAGATTATTGTTTTTCATGTTAGGCACTCTTGCCATGGTGCATTGGAACTCATCCATCCTGGGATCCTATATCCACGTTCATTATTACAAATGGACTATTCCTCCCTCCTTGAGTTGACCATAACCTCAAATCAACACAACATGATATGAAATTAAAATTTCATAGGAATGCATTCCAACATTATTTATTCACTAAGAAACTAGAGTTCCAACATTTGTCGCCACACAATTCCTCTCTTTACCATTCTACAATTTTGGTAGAGTGTTGGAAGGTCCTCCTTCCATAATGGGGATTCCATTGCCTTCCCTCTCATGAAAACATACATTTCCTCAATGCATTCAATTCAATGTGATTCTTATGAGAACTTTTGTTCTCAATCAATCCTGATTGGTCAATGTACCCAATACACTATTGCTTCATGAATTTTCTTGTAAGTATTTTAATCATCCTTGACTGACATAGATTTCCTCTCTCTATTATTCAGATTCTTCTTTCCAAAATATTACCCTGCTTTGATATTAATGATATACAACAACTACTTAAAATTATTTGCATATAATTAAGATAAGAAAATACTTCAGAGAGGATCCTTACCTAATCCCTTTCAACTCCCATGTCACATGAGCATGAAGTATTTTATTCTTTTTTTGGATTTCAACACCCTCTCTGATATTACCTCATTATTGGTGCTTCATGGGAACTCCCAAAGTCCTTTCAACAATATTTCAACAACAACCCTCTTACATTTATCCTTTTCTTGAGGTTGTCAACCATTGGAAATTGTCTTTTCTCAACATCTCCAATATTTTCCTACACTTAACATGCATCATCACAGTCACAAACATATTAGTTGTCATGTTAAATAAAATGCACATACATAGCATACAAATCAACAAGCATTATCAAATATGTCCTAGCATATCTACATGTACTTCATCACATTACTCCTCAATGTTCTCACTAGTGCAAGCACAAAAATAATTTAGTTTTTGGGTATCCTATAACCATCAAAATATTAGTTTCTCATCCGAGAGAAACACAATAAACAACAAGGAAATTGTTAAGAACCAAACATCAATATAGCATAGAAAAACCTCAAGAAAAGTACTCAACGCCTTGAAAAAGAGATAATATCATATAATAAGCCTCTTCGAGGGGGAAACCTCCTTTTACCCCACTTAAATGTTCAAGTACAAGATGATTCAAAATGAAAATGTCTCCTTGGTATATATA
>JASDQU010103345.1:112755-137938 GCA_032191745.1 Picea mariana | reverse complement strand
TAAGCCTCTTCGAGGGGGAAACCTCCTTTTACCCCACTTAAATGTTCAAGTACAAGATGATTCAAAATGAAAATGTCTCCTTGGTATATATAGGAGACTAGGAGGTTTTAATGGCCTAAAGCCGACATAAATAAAATAACATTACTAATCTAAATCAAAACTAATGGCCTAAATCTGACATAAATAAAATAACATTACTAATCTAATATGCCCCAATTAAGTGGTAATGAGCCAATATTATGGCTTAACAGAAATGGGTTAAGGGACTCTTCCCTTTTTTCCAACTACTCCTACACAGTCTGTAAATTTTCATTTCAATTGAGTTTTTTCCAAGGCCTCACTGCCTTTACTTAACATGGATCAACCAAGCCTATTAATTTAAACATACTTATTCATTTATTTTCCTTTTCTTTCACAATTGTTCCTTTTTGAGGTTTATAACTATGTTAAGCAAATTAGAGTTTTCAGAGCGAGGAAAGTGTTTCTCCTTTCATCCTCCTTTGCTTAGGAAATATGTCCCTCTTGGGATTTTTCTGCTCTATTCCTTGAACAGTTTCAGACAAGTTTCATCTTGACTTACCTGGATAATTCAACATGCTACAACAACAAGATTTTTCTCACAAATTAATAACTAGTGCATTATGCACATTCATCAAAGAGAAAAGCAGGTTGGTCAACATTCATTTGCATATCTTTTACTCATGCATGATATTTTAAAATGTGATCTGAAATTCTTGTACAAACATACCTTGTAGTCTATTGTCTGATTTCCCAACAATCATTAAGATTGTGACTTTGTTCTCCTGATAGATTCCTCACAAAATTCCTCCACGTGGCACTGTCTCCTCATGCAACTTCCTTATTGCATATTCATAACTATCTGAGATGAGCTTAACCTCAAGTCAGCCTCAACTTTTTCATTTCATATTCTTACCCAATATTTCAAAAGGAATCATCAACATGCATCTCTATTATGCATTCATGTTGTGCATTCACACATGCACATTTATGTTTTGAGTTACTTCACACAGACCTAGGATTTATTTTTCCGAAGGTTTTTCCTTGTTTATTATCATTATTTAGTCTCCTATATTTTAGGAAGAATATTCTTTTAGGGAGAATATTCTCTTCAATTTTCACTTCAGTTTGATCAATTGAGTGGAGTCTAGATGCTACATTGGGATTATCACCATGCAACATTGGGATCATCATCAATTAATGCACATTTTCCTTGGGATAATCACTAGACTAGTGCATTACTCATGATTCCCTAATCTCCTTCTCACTTCACTTTGTTTCAGTCAGTTAATTGAAGACTGATAGACTATTTAACTCATAATAGGTGACAGTTCACTCCCATAACTACTTAAGAGACTAGACTAGGTGGAAGTTTACTCCCCTGACGGTTGGTGTGTGTCCAAATCACTCTAGACCGCCACTATGGCACATTATTTACTCATGTATCCTATATCTATTGTAAATTATTCACTCTTTGAGTGTGGAATACGGTTAATGAGAATTCTTCCATTATTTCTCTCTTGCTTCTTCTTTCTCAATTTCTCTCAGCAAATGTGTCTGGTATTTTCTAGCTAGATATATTATGTGTAGGTTCAACACATTTACATGGTATCAAAGCCAATGGACTGCTAAGCAAAAGCTACACCAAATTATTTTTGCAGGTACTAAAGATTGAAGAACGCATAAAAGATGGATTATCCGTCGGCAATACTTCTCACGCCTGATAAATATTTGGAATGGAAGCCAAAAATTATGCTTCATCTCAGATGTAGAGGCTTGTACCAAATAACTATGTCAATGGGAGTAGAGCTTGATTTTTCCGATGAGAAAAAATGACTTTCTCAATAGACAAGATATGGCCATAGGATTTATCTTCTTGTTTATTTCTCTAGAAATTCTCCACCAAGCATATGATGTCTCAGAAGACTCAACTCCAAATGAATTATTGAGAATAT
Organism: Picea mariana; assembly: GCA_032191745.1. Taxonomy (NCBI): domain Eukaryota; kingdom Viridiplantae; phylum Streptophyta; class Pinopsida; order Pinales; family Pinaceae; genus Picea; species Picea mariana. Next base: position 135,965 of record JASDQU010103345.1, on the reverse strand, counting down.
TGGAGGTTTTATTTTGGAATAAGGAAGACTGTATGAAATTTTTTGACAAGATAGAGCAAGTAGAGAAGCCATCAGAAGATCAAACATTTTATTTTGAAGAGTCTTCTACACAAGTATTTGCACAAATTTGTATTCCATTAATTGAAAATGACATTGACTCCATTTATGATTTGCTTTATTAATTTCATGTGGAATATATATGACATGCATCTCAAGGGTCACATGTAGACACTTTTCCATGCGCAATGCATGCATCTCAAGAGACAAAAAGGGAGCCACGCACATCAAACTCAATTCTTATATTTTCTGAGAAAAAATTGAAGAAACAAATTGGATATTTGAATTCCTCTCAGGAAAATATCCAATTTCAAAAAACAAATCATCCAAAACGGAGTTCAGGAAGTGAAGTTATGATCGTTTTAAAATCAACAAAATTTCAGTGTTTTTCCGAAAACCGCTGCACGGTTTTCAAAGTTTCATCCAAACTTTATTTGGATCTTCTTCATTACAAGAAGATAAAGTGGATATGTGTGGACATATAAATGGTGCATCTACTTCATCAAATCCGTGCAGACATCTACATCTTCAACAAAATCTTCAACGAGCACAAACTTGCACAGTTGTGAGGTGTTGTTGGAGTGAAGGACATGGTTGCTTAGCAATTGATTTTTGTTCCTTCTCCCTTTTTTTTATGCATTATAATTTGAGGGGGGGAGTTTCCCATGAGGTTTTCCCTCTTTCCTCATTTATTTCAATGTATCTTTTGTATTTGGGTACCTAACATTGCCTCATTGTCGAGACCCATTCTTTATTTTCACCATAGTGATGTTCAAGGGGGGTGTTGGAGTTACTTCACACACACCTAGGATTTATTTTTCCTAAGGTTTTTCCTTGTTTATTAGTCATTATTTAGTCTCCTATATTTTAGGAAGAATATTTCTCTAGGGATACTATTCTCTTCGGTTTTCACTTTGGTTTGATCAGTTGAGTGGAGTCTAGATGCTACATTGGGATTATCACCATGCATCATTGGGATCATCACCAGTTAATGCACATTGTCCTTGGTATCATTACCAGTTAATGCTCATTTTCCTTGGGATCATCACTATACTAGCGCATTACTCATGATTCCTTGATCTCCTCCTCACTTCACTATGTTTCAGTCAGTTAACTGAAGACTGATAGACTAGTTAACTCAGACTAGGTGGCAATTCACTCTCGTAACTACCTGAGAGACTAGACTAGGTGGAAGTTTACTCCCGTAACTGTTGGTGTGTGTCCAGATCACTCTAGATCACCACTATGTCACATTAGTTACTCATGTATCTTATATCTATTGTAAATTATTCACTCTTTGAGTGTGGAATATGGTTAATGAGAACTCTTCCATTATTTCTCTCTTGCTTCTTCTTTCTCAATTTCTCTCTACAAATGTGTGTGGTATTTTCTAGCTAGATCTATTATTTTCAGGTTCAACAAATGTACAATTTATTCCATCAATTTTCATTCACACTATGCTTTAATCACATCCTTTAGCATGTGGTGTGTGTGTCCACCATAGGCACACTTTATAGTTTCATTTTTGTATCTATTGAAAATTAATTAGTACATTATTGTTCATAATCATTTACATGTAGTCTTTAAAAGCATAATCATGTTTCCTTTTATCATGACAACAGAGCATCCATGTTTATTTACTCTTTCATCAATTTATACTATCTTTTCTTGGGGAAATGGAACACATCCTTTTCAAGCTATTATTAAAAAAAAAATCCACGACTCTTCAAAATAGAGTCAGCCATGCATCCATGGTATTTATTCAATCCTCGCAAGTGCAATTCTTACCTTACATTTCACCTACTCAAGAATTCATATCATGGCTTTAGTATACATTTACTCATACATCATACATGTGCATCACTTGCACAATTTTATATCATTCATTCATATCTTTTTGGTCTTAATATTAGTATTCATACCAGGGAACCTTATAACATATTCAATCCATGCACTCAAGCATATATAAACATAGATAAATATTCAGAATGCAAGTTCACTTCTTGCACCTTTTTCCATGTCATTCACAAACATGGACATTTCAAATTTCTATATCATTACTCCCAAATATCTTACAATGATTCTTATGACAAGTCTCATAGGAATAATCAACACTATGTTGTCTTCTCTGTTGAGGGATTACATTCATTCACATGGCATGTCTCGTAGACATATTCATAATTTTGTTTTCCTTATACATGACAACAACCAACAAGAAAACACTCTTGCCTCAACTGATATAAAAGTAGTCCACAACTTAGAAATACAATATGGGCAATTTCAAGAGAGTCCAAGGCATTAACACAACCAATATAGCTTTTTTCCATGCCTCAACCCATTCTTGGTCAACATACATTTTTATCAAGGGAATCATTTTCTATATCCCCTCTCACTTCTACTTGATCATACCAAGCCATACCTATATGGCTACCATCCACCTCTAGATGTTAATCTGACCCATTCGTCATCTATAAATGCCCCAACACTTCCTTTACCACATTCAGGATCATCATTTCATTAACCATTCTACCTTATCCTCATAAGGTAATATGCAATCAATATCATCAAAATTTTACTTATGTTGCTACAATCAGATCATCACTGACCATATGATCTATGACATCACCATATTTTACATCCAATAACAAACTATAATAATTCTATATGCATGTTATATGCATGATCAATATTTTCCATATGCATTCTAGCATATCCTCGTGCACCAAGCATTTTACACATGCCTATAGTGTTGACATATTCCAACTATTTTCCTTTTGGATTAACTTGCATAGAATTTTTTTTAGCTCAATAGGTATATACATTCTCTTATTACAACTGTGAACTCATAAACTTTCTCATTGTTCATATCACTTTACCTCTTCCAGGAGGACTAGCAAAAGTCCATAGGACGCCTTTTTATTTTGTTAACTGGGTTATTCCGACAACAATTTTCATTCATTATAGGTCAAGTAAATTGACCTTACAATTTCCCATCGGTCCCCTAGTCATGAGGAGTTATACATACATGTCTTAGTCTCTCTCTCTCTCTCTCTCTCTCTCTCTCTCTCTCTGTTTTTAAATATATCATTGCCAAGGTTCCAACAACCCATACTAGATACCTTTAACTACATGGAATTTATGTAAGGGTCTTATCCCTCATATAAACAACCATCATAAATTCTAGAGGCTCCAACTTCCCATGCTTAAAGAAAACATTACAATCACTAGGTCATCCATCCTTTAGGCTTAAGTATCCCTTAATAGGACTCTACAAATTTTATCCATTCACATTCAGGTTCAACCATTAATGTTTATTATCGTATTCCCACTCCTATAGGAGTATCTATAGAATATTTCCAACGACTATATCCATGCTAAAAGATGAGCTCTGGATCATCATCTTCTCACCAAGAGATTTCCAATATATTATCATCATCTTCTCATCAAGATATTTCCAACGACTATAGCCATGCTAAAAAATGAGCTCGAGATCAAAATTTACAACTTTATAAAGTTCCTTAGACCCTCATTGGTCCAAAGAAACCTCACTGCCACATGCCTCCCTATCACTTGCACCATATGATGCAACATTGACATGGTTCCTATTAGCTAGTCCATCGGGCCCTCCAAATTAACAACTCACTCCAATAGATCTAACAGTCCTCAGAGTTGAGCAATCAATGACTCCGATCACCTCTCAGAGTTTCTCCATTGGAGTTACTTTGTTATAGGCACTCATACCACTCCAAAAAACTCTCTTATACCACACATACTCCAATGGATCTAACCTACAGATCCAACAATTCTCGAGGTTGGGAAATCAATGACTCTGATTACTTCAGATTCACCAACTCGCACGACTGTTAACGTCCCTTCTCATTCTCTGACTCCACTTAGCTTATGTGGGGCCCTTGGAGATATACGTCTGATATTGAATCTTTCTTGTTTGATAATCTACGACCCAGAACTCCTTTCAGAGTTCTTTGCACCGGTATCCTCCAACAACCCTACACTCCGACACCTCAATGATATTACCCCGAACAACGATGGAGATATGTCCACTCGCTTTCCACCTTGGTCGTTGGTGCCACCATGTACCTATCTCCTGACGTGACACATGGTTCAATATCCACTTGACATGTGGACCCATCACGATGCTCTATGTCGCTATAAGGTACAAAGGCTAGCTCAAACAAAGATTGACACTTGTCCATTTCTTATAATTTGATTAAGTTACTCAATCAATATTTTCTTAAAATACCACTCCTCGGTATTCAATTATTTAATCTACATTAGGGGTAATTATTATTCATTAATTAAATACCCCGTGTAAACACATTTTTAATTAGCCTAATATATCGGCCCGATAATTAATGAGGATTTACTTTCTCTCTCTTTCCCTTGGGAATGGTTTAGTGCTAATTTAAATATCAAGGTTATAAACAAATTATAATGAAATTAATTAATTATATCATAATATAATTAATTGCATTGTAAAGAACCCAAATTATTTTATAATGTACTTAGCTCCATCGTAAAGCACCTAGGTTGTGTTATAATAAACTTTGTTATAATACTGATAAAGTGCGTGGGGGTTTGCGACCCAGAACACACCGTGCAACTTATTTTCCTTGGGAAATCCATTGGAGGGAAATTTAAATATTAGTGTTTAATATTGTGATACCTCGGGCACTCAGACTAGAGATTTCACACACCATTCACCTAAACTTTTCTTATTTATCCGATGACCAAGCTCCCAAAGGGTTAAAAAAAAATATTTTATTTAATTTCATATTACCTCAACTATTTCGCACCTCCTTCATGTGCACCCTTCTCATTTCTCTAATGACCAAGCTTCGAAAATGGTTAAAGAATTATATTTTATTTAATTTCATAATACCTCAAATATTTCGCAGCTCCTTCACATGCATCCTTCTCATTTCTCTGATGGCCAAGCTCCAACAAAGGTTAAGGGATTATGTTTTAAAATTATAATATATAACATTATAACACTCTAGGCCATCACCACAAAATAATCACACTCCAATCAAACATTCCCTTCTCCTTTCTCCGATGGACAGACTCTGAAAAGGAAACAAAATTAGTGTTTAATTATTATAATATTTAACACTATAACACCTTATGCCATCACCCCGAAATATTCGCACTCCAATCAGACGTTCCCTTCTCCTTTCTCCGATGGTCAGACTCCGAAAAGGAATTTTTTCTAATAATATGTATATATTTATGTTGAGAAAGAAAAGGGAATTTATATTTTCATGCCTTAAAATGCCAATAATAAAAATACCATAATAATGACTCCTTCAGGAGTGTCGAGTGTCAATCTTAATCCATGAAAACTTGGAACGATTATTCTTTTGCACAGAAAGGGACAAATTTTGAATTTCCCATTTCTCACGCATGAAACAAGAAATCACAATTTTAATATATGACTTTCTCAACTTATTATCCAAATTATTAAAACATTTAACTGATAACTTTGGAAATTTACCAGGGGCTACTAGTATTTACCATTCATTCAAAAATTGTTCAGAAAACACTCACACACACACACACACACACACACACACACACACACATATATATATATATATATAAACTCATGCAATTTATTTGTTTAAATTCTTTTCCAAAACATTACATTTCTTGGAGGTAAAATTCTCCATGGTAAAATTGTGGTTTTACCATAAATTACCATCCTCCTATTTTCATGCATTTCTTTGCTACTTTCAGGGAATAGTTACCATCCTCAAATATTTCCTTTTTGGAAATAAATTTACTGTGTAACTCCTGGTAAAAATTCATTTCTTATCTAATACTAATGAAACTTAATTAATCACAATGCATCCAATTCTTAGTTTCTTTTTATTTCAAATTAAGAACTTGAATTTTATTTCTCCTTCTTTTCTTATCATTTAATTTTTAAGATTCTCTACCTCTCTTCAATATTTGGCTTATCCTCCTAAGGTCAAACATAGATCTAAACTTCTCTCTAAATATGAAGCATAGTAGAGTTTTCCAAGGCAACAGAATGGCCAAGGCCAACTGACCAATCTTCAAGTTTATATCATCAATTACATTCCTTATTACCAGGTTCTTCTGTGAGGACCTTAGTGGCTTAGTATTTACAAATAACTTTGGGATTCGTTCACATGGATTACTATAATTCACTATCCAACACTATGTTCATACTTTGAGCGACAAACAATTACTAACAACTTCCCTTTCCAAACAGAGACAAGTAGCAAGCCAACAATAGAATATGTTTTTCCAAACCTTAATTCATATTTCACAACCAATCAAACAATTAGAGTGACAATTCCACCATTTGAATAGAATAAAAATTCATCAAATAACTAACACATGAATTCCATAATGTTAAATAAACTTGTCATGGAAATATAAGACACACAAAACACGTATATGAAATTTAGAAATTGTTGGAAACTGTTGCAGGGTGTGCCACTTTCCACCCAACCATAGGCACAACTTCTCCTGGTGCTTTCACAGCTGGCCACCCCGTAGTCAGCATATGATTCCAGAAGAGGAAATTCTTTTACTCAACATATGAGAAAAGATAAAGGCCACTCTCCTTCACCTATAGGAACTCAACAATCCAAGTCTTCAATTCACCAAGCAAGGGGTTTTCTCTTGCCACAGAGAGCTTAAAAACCTATCATACACAACACAAGGGAGGCCTTTCACTTCCCAACATTCCCTCAGTGCCCTCCCCTCTTAGTTCCTTTGTGATTTCTCATCCAATCACTAAAATTTTGTAGCCTTGTTTATCAACCTGAGTTGAAAATAGTTGTCAATGGTTCCTACACCCAGAAAACATATTTCTTCACTTCTCTGTATTTTATAAGAACCGGAAGAGTTTATCACACTCTTCTCCATGCATATTTGGTCACCCGACCCAACTGTGTGTGTCCTCTCCTCACTTCCCATGCTTTTCTTCTTTTTCGTTCCTTCTACAACAAGATTTCATGGGTCAAATCCACAAATTTGTGGGTCATATTAGAAACTTCAATATGGGTACTCTTCCCATTCTCTCATTGATTTCTTATAAAGAATTCCCAACCAACAACTTGACTGGTAATTAAATCCTCTAGAAAATAGGATTGTTCTGGGTCTGAGCATTTTTAATTCAGTAGAGTACTTCCTGGCAGGGATCATCTCAACCAGTCATGGTTCCCCTCACTATTCCCTCTCATGGAATCATAACCTGTATAGGCAATACCTTCAACAATTATTCAACAATTTTCATTTTATTTACGAACATAAATAATCACATTACCTTCTTTAGCAAAGGTTCATCATTTCCCAAAATTCACACATAACCGATCTGTAAATAGTATTTTACCAATAATATAATTATATTTACAAGCTAGGGAAAACATGGGTATTACAAAAAGAGTGAAATAATGTTGATCACTTCAGAGAACTTTAAATTAGTGCATTCAAAACTTAAAAAAGAATTTGATAGGAATACTCCAAAAATATCACACTCAGAAATTCCAAAGTATGAGAATTCATTAAATTTATACCCCAAAGTAGTTCTCTATGGAGTTTAATACATAAATATATTACACAAATTTTTAGTAAACCAATTGACTAATTCTTAGAAATAAATCTTGCCAAATGAAAGGACTAAACCTCCATGAATCATTTAGATAATCTTGGCTTACATTACCAGCCACATATATGGATGTAAAATATTGTTATTGATATTTTTAGGAATAGACTAGGAAGAATAAAAAGAAATAGAACTCAAAAACTCATCCTTATGCTCAAGATCTTTTATATACAAACATAAAACTTTGAGAGAAATTGTATAGAAGAAGAAGAAGAAGCAAGAAAAAATGGAGATATTTATTTGCTGATCATAAAGATGGTTGCATACCAATGTCTGAAAAATACAATCTTGATGATCCAACCTCTCTTGATGATATAAACTTCTAACCCCCGCTTTGATGGTGTCCTCTTTCTTTTAAATCTTCTCCTAATGCTTCTTGAAGTAGTTAGGGTTTATGTTCTTCTAGAGGTTTCCACATGCTTCTTCTTTTTGGAATTAATGATTTATTAAATGATTATTAATGAAATTATGTCATTGAAATTTTTTCCCCCAATTAGGACCCACTTCATCCTTTTATAAAAGCTTATTTAATAAACTTTTATTCTCAAAATTTAAAGTTGGTTGTCTAAAAAAATGTGGACCGTGTTTTAATTTTCTTAATGTGATAATTGACTTCTCAGTCATGGAAACCATTATAGGAGTAATATTCATCATTCCATATTTCTAAAAAATCCTCTTGAATTTTTTTTTGATTTATGGGTCTCAACTTATAGCCTCGGGAAGTCGAGGTTCCAAATAGATTTCTCAGCGAGTCATGAAACCAAAGTTGAATGATATTTTAATTTATGGAATAATTATGGCCAAATTCAGTTATTGAACTATGATCCATTGTTTTCCTTGTTGAATTACCTTTCCAACGAGGTATCACTTTCCCCAAACGGATGTCTGGATCATGAGATATAAGCTCTGAAAGATTGTTACTCAACGATCATCGATCTAGTTCGTGGATCAATCTCATCCCTTGATTTATTTTTTCCATTTTTAGTCCCACATGCATTGTGGTGGGTGAATGATTAGTGCTTATAAATTAAATTCCTTTCATATGATTCATGTGAAGTAAAGGATCTTATGGAGGTCTTATCTTAGCTCTCATGCCTTAGAAAATTGCATAGCTTAGTAATATTTGGTCGTCGAGTCACTACCCAGTCATCAACCATTCAACCTATGGATGTTTGATACATCATGTCCAATCACCACCTATTAACTTGCCATGTCACTATCCAATCATCTCTATCATTCCATGTATCACCCGTGGGTAGGTCCACGTCACTGCCATGTGTCATCAAGGGATGGGTCCACCTCACTGCCACGTTCCCACATATAACAAGTCTTGACTTCCATGTGTCATTGGGAGGTGTGCCCAAAAATAAAGGGAAATGACTTAGGATAATAATGGTTATTGATAAATAATATAAAAATAAATGAATGTTTCACGAGATTACGTGAATGCAGAGGTAGGTAAGGTAAATATTTGTAAAAAAAAAACTAAGTATAAAGAGGTCATGGGATTATGAACAATTGGGACTATGCACAATCAATATGGTAGGAAAACGAGGTTGTGGTAAGAGTCATAAAAATTACTATGGACCTGCAGAACCCATGAGTTGTAAAAAAGACTAAGTGTTGAGTGAAGTGGATCGAGGATCAGGATCAGGAGGAGGGGAATTGTATATGAAAGATTCATAAAAATCACCGGCTCGTGGACCCACAATAATTCATAAGAAATGTGACTAAGTGTTGGGAGAAATTATATGAAATATGGAAAAAAAATGTGAAAAAAACTACCTGAAATATGGAAAAGGAAAAAGGGGGAAAAGGAAAATAAGAAAGGAAAAATGAAAATGGGAAATGGGAAAGAAAAGAAAATGGAAATGAAAAATGAAATAATGGAAATAAAATGGTAAAAAAAAAAAATCAACGTAAGGATGGCTAAGTTTGGAATATGGAATAGTTTAAGTATGGAGAGTAGAGTGGAAGGGAAAAAAATGGTTAAGTATGGAGAGGAGAGTAAGGAATGAAAGAGAGAAAATGGCTAAGTGTGGGATGAGAGTATGAAGAGAAGTGAATGGATAATAGAGCAAGTTGTAAAAATGGTTAAGTATGGATATGGATGGAGAATAATGCGATAATGAGTTGTGTGAGGAATGGGAAGATGGAGTGGGAAAATGACTAAGTATGGAGATGGAGAAGAGATGAAAGGTGAGAGAAATGACTAAGTATGAAATGAGAGTATAAGAGTATGTGAAGGAATACGAGAGGAAGTTGTAAAAATGGTGAAGAAGTATGGAGAATGAGAGAAATGATCTATGTGAGAGAGGATAGATATGGAGAATAAGAGTAATGAGCTACGTGAGAAAGGATTAGTGTTGCACATGGAATAAGAGGGGAACAACACTTAGAAAAATTTCCCCATCAATTATTCAAATATCTTCTTGCAATCTCCTTGCTAGGTGGTTGAACACAACTATGAGTATCTCGAGCATACAAAATCATATTTTGATTCAGTAAAATGCATGACAAAGATGAGACCGAGGCATACACCTATGCGATGATGAGAATGCACAAATTTCTCCTTCTAATATCATTTTGTTTTTAATTATTCCAAAGAGTGGACAATCTAGGTGATAAAAATATTTGATCAACATTTCCTTTCTCCATCTCGGCATTTGCTAATGCCACTTGTGGAATTCTAAGAGGATCATCGTCCCCCTCATAGGATAACGAAGCTCCTCATTAGGGATTGAATGTCAACCAATGGAATTTTTCTTGAATCATTAGAGAATATTACACAACTCGTGCACCGATGAGTACAACGTGTGACTTATAAAAAAATCAAGAAATTGAATAACTAGTATGATTAGACCTCCATTGGCACTCTCTCAAGGAATCAATGAAACCTTTAGCTCTAATATCAAATGTTGGGTTGACAAATAAACAAAAATTACTCACAAATAATTATTAAGTAAGAGACATTAAGAGTTTATACTCAAGAAATCTTTGAAGGAGAAATTCTATTCAATTGTTTATTTTTGCGTATGTTTTTATTGTACATTAGGTCATTTTATATAACAATAAGTGACCATAACAACCATGTCATAATTAGATATTGAGTTCAACCATATCCATCACCATATCTAGTAATCTCTACATGAATCACTCAACTTGATCGTCATGCCTAAATTATTTACTTGTCCTCATCTTTTATTCATATGTAGAGTTTTATGCATAGTTGTCCTCATTAACATATTACAATGTATTCATTAAATATCACAAGGAGGAGTTAATACTCCAATATCCTCCATGAATTTATTGGATTTAATTCTCCCAAAAAAATTTAAGTGAAGGTAATCTACTCAAATAAACCTGTAACATCTAATGACACATAGGTCTGAGGATTCTATTATGCAAATAACCAATAGAGCATAGATCATCTCACACAACTTGTGCACCAATGTACAAGGTGTGACTTATAAAACAATCAAGAAATTCAATAAATTGTATGATTAGACCTCTATTGGAAGTCTCTCACATAGGGATTTAACAGTGAAATATTCACCTCTAATATCAAATGTTGGGTTGAAGAATCAACAACAAATACATTGTAATGTCCCCATTTTCAGATTCTCTTATTATGAAGTTAGAGTTACTTTACAAGGCTTGAGTCAACTATGTCTGAGGGGTGATACTAGGTCATTAGTGGTCCTAGGAGGTTTGGAGGAGTTTTATGGGCCCTAGATCAGTTTATTTACCATATTCATAATCAGGATCATTTATGCACAACTTGATCTTGGTTCCGTAGCATTCTGGTGATTTTTATTATTGTGGGTTATTATTGAGCATATTTTATTTAATTACACTTAAGGTACTATTTGGAGCATGTTTCTTGGATAAATACCTTAGTGTAATAGTTCGTTGGAACTGGGGTGAAAATATCTATAGGATAGGATGATGAAAAGTGACTTTCAGTGGTTGGATAAGTCATAAAGTCAGATTAATCACTTTTTGGAGTAAAAATGTTCATTAAATTAATAAAGTGGTTTAATAATAAATATCAAAGATCAATAAAAATTCACTTGAGGATAAAAATGTGAAAGGGGGTATAAAAGAGAGATAGGGGATCATATTTTGTCATTATGTTGATGATCATTCACTTGCATCTTTGAGCTATGGTAGTTTGAACGTTTTGAGGGTTTTAAGTAAACAAACCCTAGAGATCAGTAGGGAGGTGAAATATTCCTCTGTTCCTAATACAAGCTTGGCCAAGGTGGTGAAATATTCCACCCTCACCATTCTAATCAGTATAGAACAATTTTAGAGGTGGTTTGTGGTAACAAGGGAACATATTTGGGGTTTTCTGTAGAATTGGGGCACACTGTCTAGTAGAGAAGAGTTTTTTGGGATTGGGGACCTTGGATTTTGTGGAGATATCACTTAAGAGGAAATTTTTATCACCCACACGCCTTTTTTCATTTGTTTGGAAAGGTTTTCACTGCATATTTATTTATTGTTGAGGTTGGGCAAATTTATGAAGGAGGGCGCACTTTCTCTTGGAGATACAATGATTTGGAGGGCCAGATCTATAACCAAAACTGAGGAATATTTTTCTATGAGCTTATTATTACTAGATCTATAGATTTTCAATATTTTCTAGGTGTTTGGAAGCCATACCAAGCAGGGCCGAATTCACTAGGAGGACTTACAACCAAAGAGGGGTGCAACTCAGTTAGAACAATCATCCATAAGTTAGTAGCAAAAGAAATTGATATTTATTATCTTGTTGCTGCATTTGGGAGTCTAGGAGAGGCCATCTCTCATTATTTTCATTGTATCTTGTAGCTATTTTCAGCCATTCATTTTATTCTACCATCTCTATTCTAGATATGATCATCTCTTGTACTAAGTTAAGCTATATATTTAAATAAAGTTAAATATGAGTTCTGTGGCTATTCTATTGTTGTTTCTATATGTTTTGTTGTTGTTTAAAGTTCATATCTATCATAGAAAACCAATTGTGCAATCACACTTAACAATAAACCCAAACACAAGCTCCATAAACTACAAGTGCAAATTGTTTGACAAAACCACTCACCAGAAACATTGAAAACTGAAAAATTACGCATAGTTCCATTTGGGAATATTATAGTGGTATCAGAGCGAAGATTCCTCCTAGCTTGAGGGGTCTTCAATAAGGAGAAATATTTCTGATTGAAAGTTGAACAATGGAACTGATTTTTAGTGGTCTAGGAGGATGTATATTCCAGAAAATATTAGGGTATAACTCTTGCAAGACTTGCAAGAAATAATAAAACAGGGTAAGAAGGAATATGCAGCATTGAAAGAGCAGATGTCAGAACAACATAAGTAGATTGCAACATCCAATGAGATAAGAAGATCATAATTGTATGAAGGGTTTTCAAGGTCAAAACAATATAATAATGTTGCAACAAACAATGAAAGAAGAAGATCAAAATGGTATGAATGGTTATAGAGGAGAGAGGTAGTTATGAAAAAGAAAGAGGAAATCATAGCCAAATAATTCATAGCAGTGGAAAGATCATTTCAGGTTAGGAGTTTGATAGGGCCACATATTGGCTCCTGGAATGAGCATACTGAGGATGTGTACGATGAGGATGATAGGATAATAGCATTGGACACACCATCAGAGGGATGTGACATTAGCACATGTGTTGGACAAGAGGATAGCACATTAGATCATGAGGAGGATATAGAATATTCGTCTTGTGATGATATTCAAGATGATTTGTGTGTGGATACACCTAATGGCGATGGAGCATTAACATAGGGTGAGTCATATTTGGAGCAGGGACTCACCTTACAAGATATGCATATGGATGATTTGTTGGAGGAGTCCCATGACGTGGAGAGGCACTTAGGAACATAGATGATTATAGGTGGACATGAACCATTGATGATTGAGGGTGTTCATGTGTCACAGGATCCACCATTATTTGAGAGATCTAAGACAATTGAGCATCCACCTATGGATTCCAGAGCCAGGGACAGTTTAGATGATGACACATCTATGTGGGATCCGAGATTAGATGACACTGGTGATGATGATACTTCCATTCAAGGTCAAGAACTAGTTGACACTTATGGATTGAGTGATACAGTGATACAATTGGGACAAAAGATAGTGTTAGGGGTTGAAATATCTATAGTGGTAGGAAGTATCCACAGTTACGCGATGTTCTTAGGAGGCACAAAAGATGTTGAGCATAGTAGCAAAATAGGTCTTGGGGAGTACGATGATGAGGATTCCACAATTGACCTTAGTTGTAGGATTTATGAGGTATCACTTCAGCACGATAGAGGTGTTGATTAGCATGAGTCATAACACTTGACAAAACAATTGAAGGTAAGAGAGGACATGATCGTAGCATCCATGAGGAATATTGATGATACACATGAATTGGTGGTAGGATATTGTTGCAGAGATACTGTGACACATGATAGTTTGGGTGGAGAATTTTCCATTGAAGACTTTCAAACACTTAGAGAGAGAATGATAGCGATGAAGAACAACTACCAGCATCTCCTTATGGATGGATATTATCTTCTGGATATTGGTGAGATGTACCATGGGGTGTTGGAGGAGAATGAGAATGAGGTGGATTGACTCACTCAGGAGTTGGTAAGTGCACATAAATTCATGAAGAGCATGCAGATATCCCTTTGAGAATCAAAGTCCAGAGTAGAGAAGCTCCTTGAGGAGTTTATTCAAGTATCCACTACATCCATCTTAGTTGAGAGTTAGACATATGCTTTAGCTATGTCACTAGAGGATGTTGGTGACCGGGAGGGTTTGCAGGCATTTGCAACGAGATATGACCTAGAGGCTTTTTATTATGCACATGTTTTGCAGTATGGGGATCAGGATCTGCTTCTTTTGGAGATCTCGTTGAAGGCTCAAGTCATGATCACTGCTTATATAGTTGAGAATATACCTTGTGGATCAACCAATAGGAAAGTATATGCATCCAAGGATTGTGTGGACATGTATATTATAGATGAGGACACATCCATTTGGGACCTAGGTTCAATTGACACTAGTGTAGTGAAAGATACAGTGGAACATACATGATACATAATGATATGCAGTGATATACAACAATATGTAGTTGTGTGCAGTGGTATACAATGTTATGTAGAGGGGTACACTGGTACGTAGTGGGAGACAGTGGAGTTCATGGGAAAGTTATACTCTCACTTGTTGGAGCATGGTTTTTCCAAAGGAGAACGATCTACTCTTTTGCGACAGTACATGGAATCTAGAGTCTGTACTACTAGAAACATTAGTGTTTTTTATTATGGAGGGAGTATGGTTGACCAACTGTGTGAGGTGATGCCTTTGGATGCATGTGGTGGTATGGGAGTAGCGTGGATCCTGGGTGACTATTCATATAGTCCCTTATCTCATTGAGATAATTTCCATGGAGCGGTACATTCCTCACCAATTGATATTCGACATGAACATCACCAGGATTGGGTTAGTGAGTAGAATGATCAAGAGACTGTTATTAGGTATCCTTGTGAGTTTTTGGTCATGCTCTTGGGATTGACCAACGCACCTACCAATTACCATATTTTTCTATATTTTTAGAGGTTTATGTTTATGTTATTTGATGCTCTCATTATATACAATAGGACATGGGAGGATTTCATGAGACAGTTGTATGAGGCATGGGGAATTATAGACAAGACATGGAGTTCTTATTTAGGGCATGTGGTCAGTGCACAAGATGACATGGATAGATTGAGGGTTGGCATGATCTACTACAGAGATGACATGGATAGATTTGAGGAGATTACCATGAGGGGGATCTATGATACACCTTCAGTAGGAATTTCTGGGGACTTGTATGAGCATGAGGAAGAATATCTAGCAGAGCTACTTTACAGGAAGGTGTCTAGACTTCAAGTGTTGTTAGAGTACATTATAAGGAAAAGGGGTGGCAGGTTTCCCTATGTGGTTTGGAAATAGCATGATAGATTAACATGCATGAAGTTGATTCCTAGTATCCAAGGTCCATCGGTTGATTACATACAAAGATTAGATATGAGGCTTGTTTGGATTTCAATACTTATCACTATAATACAACAACAACCAAAATGGCTTGGGAGTGGTAGAATTCCAATTTGGTGGTGGGATCCAGACATTCATCTGAGTGATATATTGCTTCAGATGATGATGATGATGATTGACAGAGTTTTGATAGTGATTTGTTTTCTTTATTTTTGGGTTGACAGTAGAGGGGAAGTTGAGACTTACTCTATATTGTCGAATAAACCTTATTTTTCAATACCCAGGATCAAGGTGGGAAGTGGTTTTGCAGAATTATACTTCACTAAGACACCTTTGCAGGGGATGATTTAGGACAGTGGTTTCATCCCCTTCAATGATTTCAGCTTGGGGTTCCAAGAGCGGAGGATCCAGACTGGGTGCATTGGTCTGACAATGATGATCAGAGTGGTGCAACATCAACATGGTGGTTCCTTTTTAGGATTAGTTTGGGACCCTAGGATTACATTGTTTGAAAAATTAGTTATTGTTAGACATGAGAGAGACATTTCTTATTTTCAGGAGTTTACTCTTGGCATTCCATGGGTTGACAGTTGGGAAACTAGTACAAATGGAAGATTCAACCATTAATTTCAGGAGCATATACATATGAAGCATTGGATTGGTTTCATGGGTGGGATATTCTATCAGGGGTCAAATGAGTACTTTCAATATATGATTTCTCTACTTACTGACAATATTAAGGAGGCCGCTCATGCTAGTACCTTACAGGACAATGCTTTGAGCAAAGAGTGCTTCACTTCTTCTAGATTGGTTTGGGACCCAGGGATCACTCTCAGTTTCAATTTGGTGTAGATTTTTAATCACATGGTTGAGGTGGCACTGATTGAGGACAAGCAATCTCTGGGAAGGAAGCATTATAATGTCCCAATTTTCAGATTCCCTTATTATGCAGTTAAAGTTACTTCAGGAGGTTTGAGCCATTCAGGTCAGAGGGGTGAGACAAGGTCATCAATGAGACTATGAGGTTTGGAGGAGTTTTATGGGGCCCAAATCAATTTATTTACCATTATTCATCATCGGGATCATTTCCGCACAACGTGTTCTTGGTTCCATGGCATTCCGATGATTTATGTATTTGTGGTTTATTATTGAGCATATTTTATTTAATTACAGTTAAGGTACTATTTGGACCCTATTTCTTGGAGAAATATCTTAGTGTAATAGCTCATTGGAACCGGGGAAAAAACATATACATGATAGGATGATGAAAAGTGACTTTCAGTAGCTAAAGAAGTCATAAATTCATATTAATCACTTTTTGGAGTAAAAGGGCTCATTAAATTAATAAAGTGATTTAATAAAAAATATTGAATATGAATAAAAAGTCACTTGAGGAGAAAAAGGTGAAAATGGGTATAAAAGAGAGATAGGGGCTCATATTCTTTCATTATGTTGATGATCATTTTCACTTGCATCTTTGAGCTCTGATAACTTGAACATTTTCAGAGTTTTGAGTAAACAAACCCTAGATATCAACAATGAGGTGAAATATTCCTATGTTCCTGATTCAATCATGGCCAAGGTGGTGAAATATTCCACCCTCACCATTCTAATCAGTCCAAAATAGTTTTAGAGGTGGTTTGGGGTAACAAGGGCACAAATTTGGGGTTTTCTCTAGAACTGGGGCACACTGTCTAGTAGAGAAGTGTTCGTTGGGATTGAGGACCTTGGATCCAGAGGCGATCTCACTTTAGAGGAAATTTTTGTCACCAGGGAACCTTTTCTATTTTTTTGGAAATGTTTTCACTGCATATTTATTTATTGTTGAGGTTGGGCAAATTTTTTAAGGAGGGCACACTTTATCTTAGAGATACAGTGAGTTGGAGGGTCAGATCTACAACTATAACTAAAGAATCTCTTTCTATGAGCTTATTATTCCCAAATCTATAGATTTGTTGTATTTTCTAGGTGTTTGGAGGCCATACCAAGAAGGGATGAATTTACTAGGTGTTACACATCAAAATGCTACACTTAAGTATCTCACCCTAAGTGTCGCAAATGTCGTAAAAGTGTCGTATGCACCTTGGTAAGTGTCGCAAGTGTCGCCAAGTGTTGTATGCACCTTATTAAGTGTTGAATTCACTTTTATATGTGTTTATATGTGTTTAACCCCTTGAAACCATCAAATAACACTTTCCATGATCCCTAAGTCATATTGGAGGAAGAAACCCGTCATTTCAAGGCCAAAACACACTGTTTACTTGAAAATTTGACCATTTTGGGGCATTTTTGAAGGGTAGCACCCCCCAGACCATGCTTAGGGAGCCCTAACCCATAATCAAAGACCCCTTTACCTTATTTATGGATCATTGATCTAGGATCAACACTCTATATCTAACTATAGGGGAGCATTGATCTTGCTTAGAAAAAAATTTGGAGAATCTCGCCTCTTTCTGAAGGCCAACTCTTGGAGATGAGGTTGGTTTGGATAGAATGCTATCCTATGGAACTATCCTAGGATAAGATCCTAAATTAAAGGAGTCATATCCTCAACTAATCCCCAAATCTAATCATGGTGGTTGAGCCTCCCAAGCCTATAAAAGGATGCCTTTCCAAGGTGAAAAGAGGAAACTTTTTGGATATCAAACTTATGATCTTGGAAGTATCATGCAAGGCCTAGACGAGGAGGACTTGGAGAAGTTGCTACAACATCATCCATGATTGTAAGTATCTATTTAAAGTTCTCATCAATATACTTGGCCTATTCCCTTCAAGCTTGTGTATTCTTGCATATGCTTATCGATCTGGTAGATGAATTTATTTAATCTACTCTCGTAGAGTAGGAGTTCTTTGTTTCTCTTTGTTGTGAATTGTATTACAAGTATCAAGTTGTGTTGAACAGTTTGGAGATCAAGCTCGGATTGGGAGCAGCAAGGACAAACTATGGAATAAGGTGCATCACACTTTCTTCCATATCTTTCTCTTTCTGATTAGTTAAACTGAATTCAAAGGAATGTTAGTGTCCATTTGTGGTTTTCTATCTTGGTATTAGGAGTCTAGAATCCAAGGGAAGATTCACCTTTCCAGAGGGGAATTATTCCATAACAGAAAATGGTGATTCCATTAGGGAGGGGAATTGACTTGTCTTTCCTTAGATCATCTAAAACTTTTCCTTGTTTGATCTTGTTTGATTGATTGTTTATGAGCCTTCCCTCTTCCCTCTGCTTCATCAAGCAGTAGTCATAGTTACCAAGCTAGTATCTGTTGATTTTTTTCTTTTTTATGCCCATTTTCAAGCATCTACAGAAATAGAGTTCCTCTAGAGTGGTTATCAGAGCATTGGTTATCTAATAAATGATCCTCTTTGGTCTCTTAGGGAGCGCTATAGCACTCTATCTCCTTTTTTTAGGGAGTTCTTCTCTCTGGTTTTGGGCAGATCTAGGATATTTTTTCCTATTTTTCTCAACTCTTTGTTGGAGTTATTTTTCCCAGAGTCTATACTTTTCCTTGTGACATTGTTTGGTTTGATTATTTGGTTCTTATCACTCCTTTCATTGTCTTTTTTTAGATTGCAACCTTTTCCAAATTGCGAGATTGATCTGCCTTGTTTTTGGTTATCTGATTGATTGAAAAGGTCTGTAAAGGTTTGTTGGTATGAAGTTGATTTTCAAATATTTCCTTCTTGAATGATTTTAGACTTTATTCTTACAACAAACTAGCTTTGATTTCTCTTTCTTATTGCTCGTTTTGTCAAGACAGTTAAGTGATTTCTCTTTCTCCTTATCAATTTTTTTACTCTTCTCTGAACTTTCTTGTATTCCTAGAATGCTTGTCGATTTTTGAGTCATTGATTGCGTGAGTTATCATACTTATTTATTTAAGTTCCCATTATCCTATGAGTGCATGCTTTGTTTGAAATCTTTTTGCTTCGTGTCTTTTGTATCTGCATTTGACTCTTTCATTTGGATTGAAAGTAGTGGAGCATTAAAGGATTTGCATTTTCTTTCTTTATATATTAGAATCAAACAAAGAATATATTTGAATTATTTCTTTTGGGTAGTGTAGTAGATTGCATTTAGAAAATTGTGTATGGGAATTGAGTGTTTTTGTTCAAGAAATTTGAACCTCTTCTCCATCCCATATGTAGGATTCATTAAAGAAAAAGATTTTCATCTCATTATTCTTCATTTTTTGGAGTCGACTCTAAAACATCATAAGTTTCACTTTCACACCCTTGAGTAAACAACAACCCTAAAATGAAGCGCTTTTAAAATTGATCAGACACTTTTATATTATCTGGTAGCAAACCTACATTAGCTTAAATTGTAGGGATTTGGAATAGGTTGTGAGGATAACTTTCTAAATCCATCAGATAAATATATAATCTTATGCTAATGAGCGATAAATCCAATTGTTCATATAAGCATAGCCGAGATCCCCCTCTCACACAGGGGTTAAACACGAGGTCGTGTGTGGGAGAGCAACAAATATTTCCCCTCTGAAACTTAACCCATGTAGAGGAAATATCGTATATTGGGGTTTGTTCTTGAGAAATGAATGGTTTCATTTGGTCTCGGAGCTTCATGAATCTCAGATATGTTCGGGGTTCTCAATAGTATTCTGATCTACTTGTCCTCAGTTCTCTTGAAGAATTTTTGACTTTTTATCCTGCCCATACGTTCCTTCCCGACTGTCGATTGTACCCTCCTAGAGGCTGACTTCGAGTTGGTAACCTTAATGTCCTATATTTGTAGATTTGATACACAAGGTGGTAGTGAAGGGTAGCCTTCATTGTATCTAGGTCATACATTGGTAAAACTCACTCAAGCTCCTTGGAGGGTACACCCATGAGTAAAACTGTGTGGGAACCTGCACCAAGGTGTAAGTCCATTAAGTAGGTCACCAACGTAACTGATCCACCCGCTCTATCCGAGCCCCTTCCTATATTGATATCGCGATGTTGGATTTCATCACCAACTAGTGGTTTCATTGTGGGAAGGTTTGTTTGATTGTTTGCTTCTTAGATTTGTAGCATGTGTTGTTTTTTTTCCTTATTGGACCTTAGGTCGAGTCAGTGTCAATGGTTTTAATTCCTGGGAATACCAACAAAGGAACCCCTTTTCCTAGGAAACATGTCACCTTTCCTTCTTTTGGAAATATTGGTCCTCCGTGCATTGCCACACTGAGTCTTTTGAGACTCGCCATAGGATTACCAGTTTGGTTGTTCACCACTCCGGTGATCTCAAATATTCTCAGTGCTTTGAATCCACCTAATTCTTCAAATGTAATCACACCAACCACACATCAACCTCATGTTGAACTTTCACCTTCTTCACCCATTAGGTCTCCTTCCCTTTCTCCTTCTTCGCCTAGTGAAATGTCCAAAGCAAGTAGCCAAGTTGAGAAGAAGAAGAAGAATCAGAAAGAGACCAAGCCTCCAACCACATCAATTCATGTTGGATCCGAACAACCGACTATTGTTAATCATATTGGGTGCATTGATAAAGTTGACAAGTCTAAAACAAAGAATCCTAAACACAAATTCCCTTGCAGGCTTTGTAAGGGTGACCACTTTCTGAGGGATTTCCTTGGTCTCCCAAAGGTCTTATAAATTTGGTATTCCACATCATTAGCCCCTGCTAAACATGCTAGTGACACCCCGTCAACTATGGACATTAAGGTTGGTAAGAAGAATAGAACTCTCAAATTTCCTTGTATGTTATGCGAAGGTGATCATTTCTTTCACCTTTGTCCTCGTATCGAGGAGGCTTATTATATTTTGGAAAAGATTCAACTTCCAACTGGTGATCATGAGATCTCTTCCAAACCATCATTATTTGATGGACTGGTCAATCTGATTCCATCCTTGGTTGAACCACTAAACAAAGTGATCGGTCTAGTTTCGTCATCAGTCCATCCCACTCCTCCCTTGAAGAGTGAAACAAAAGTGGTCTATCAAGTTCCATCATCGATCGATCCCACTCATCCTTTGAAGAGTGCAACCCAAGTGGTCAATCCGGTTCCATCATCGGTCGATCCCACTCCTCCCTCGAAGAGTGAAACCGAAGTGGTTGATCCAGTTTTGCCATCGATCGATCCCACTCCTCCCTTGAATAGTTAAACCAAAGTGATCGATCTGGTTTTATCATCGGTCGATCCCACTCCCCATTCAAATATTGAGGATGTCGCTCAAGTAGACCTCATTAATATTGATTCACCTAGATAAGGGGGCACTCTACCTGTCCCGATGGCACCCCCTTCAAGTAATCAAATGATTTCTATTAATTGGAATCATTTGACATAACCCCATCTTCCTTCTTACATGCCTCTCCAAATCACCATGCAGGTTTGTGATAGGAATATTCCTAACACTGTAATAGACGAAGGTGCTTATGTTAGCATCTTATCCATGAATTCCTAGCAAGCATTTAGTTCCCCGTAGCTTGCGCCTGTGAATTAGAATTTGTTGACCTTTGATAGAAGAGTTAGTCAACCTTTAGGGATCCTTCCTCACTTTTCAGTTACTTTGGGAGGAAAAATGATCTACGTCAATGTGATGGTAGTTCATGACCCCTTGGACTTTAACCTACTCCTTGGGGCGAGACTATGTCTACGTTATGCGATATTTTGTGTCCACTCTCTGTTGAGTGATATGTTTTCCTCACAACGGAAACATAGTAATGATCGACCAACATTCATTCATTGACCCTCATCTGATGGTTAACCATCATCCTTCCCTAAATGGTCCATACATGTCAGCGATGTCCGCCCCACCACAGGTCAATTAGGTAACGACCTTCCCCATGCTTTCAACCCCGCACGAGAGGGAATCTCTCCCTTCCCCTAACGTATATCCGATAGTTGACATGGTCATATCTTTGATAGGGATATTAGAGCCAGATATCCCTACCCTTATCAAGGTCGTCAACATGTATTCCTTCCAGAGTATTTTTATTCCATATAGAAAAGATCTCTTGGATTCCATGGATGGCGTTTTTCCTTTGACATGTATTCCTTCCATAGAATTTTCCTCTTGGAAGCCATGATCAAGCAGAGATTTTGAGAAAAAAATTTCTTCTTTGTGGAAAACTCATTAAGAAATGAAACAAAGGTATTGAGCATAGTTTTTCTTCTATGTGGCAAGCTCGTTAAAAAATGAAATGTAGGTCATGAGAATAGTTTTACTTTTCTGTGGAAATCTCATTAAAAAATGAAACGAAGGTCTTGAGAATAGTTCTTTTCATGTGTCAAGCTCATGAAAAAAATGAAACATACACCTCTGCCATTGAGTTGAGTATTTTGCTAGATATCATAGATGTTGAGTTGAATATTTCGCTAGATCTCATAGATGTTAAGTCGAGTCTTTCTCTAGATCTCGTAGATGTTGAGTCAAGTCTTTTGCTAGATCTTGTAGATGTTGAGTCGATTCTTTCATTAGATCTTGTAGAC
>JASDQU010103345.1:82686-112676 GCA_032191745.1 Picea mariana | reverse complement strand
AATCTCTCCATCCTTTGATTATCATTATGGATTTAAGCCACTAGATTTTCAAGATGGGGGTAGAGTACCAACCATCCATGGGTATCCCTCAAAACCTTTGGAAATTACGTTGGGAAATTACAAGCATATTTTAATTTTGTTTCAAGCTTGTGTAAAAATGAAACCAATTATGAGCTTAGTCTTTGTTATTTATCGTGCTTGTAAATACATGAGAATGTGACCGAGTATACTTTTATCACTTTTTTGGACTCGTAAAGGTTATACAGAAAATGAACCCTCTAGAGTTTCCTTTAATCTCTTTTTAGAATCTCTAAACATGAAAAGATTGTCGAGTGATCTTGCTTCCTTTCACACTCATTAAAAGGTTTGAAAGGGAGTCTTTCAGGTGATAGTTTATCTCTTTTTTGGACTCATGAGACTAATTACAAAAAAGGAACACTATAATCAAGCATGATTAGAAGAGTTCTCCGTCGTATAATTTTATACTTTTTCGAACCTCAGAGACTTAACATCGTGAAAAAGGACAACCATGGAGTCACCTTTAAGTTCTCTTCAGACTCTCTAAACATGAAAAATCACTGAGTTTTCCTTCTTTGGAATCATTAAACTACACATTGAAGGTCACATCTAGGAAATTACAGAAGGTGAGTTATATCGAGCATGTGTTACCCTTCTCGAGCTCGTTAAATGAAAAAGAGGTACTCATCTATCTAGGTGGGGGAAAAATTCAAGGAAGTGGGTCAATTTTTTGGGAATCCTTTATGGAAATTATTTTTTTCCCTTGAACATGGAACCTGATTGCATCTCATCTTACAGTTGGGTAATCCTTTTATCTCTGAGTCATACCAATTCCATGTGTCACCATACTTTTTCGTCCAGTCAAAGAGTGCTCTTATTGTCGTCACATTACATTCTTGGTACTTGTCGAGTCAATGTTTCCAAGTCAGTTGTCATGCCTCATCATTTTCAAGGGAATTTTCACTTCAAACCATCCATCTACAGTATTTCCAAATTCCATTTCCTGTGTCAGTCCATACTCATTCAATTCACGATATTACATCACTTTCATGTGTTAGTTTTGTGTCAATGATGGGTGATACATCAAGGCCCTCCTTCGATGAGTCTTTTCCTGTCGACTTCATCACATCATCCGTGAATTAGACTTAGAAGCTAGTTAGTACCTTGGGACCTGCATGCCTTAATGACAAACCTCCTCGCTTCCGACAGTAGGTTTACATCATTGACCTCTGATCGGATGGTTCCACGAATGTTCAACATCAACTCATTTATTCACATTCACTAGAATGTACTAGGTACCTTGGGAGTCATTGACGTAATTGGTGATTTCCATCGCACTTGTTAAGGATTTACCTCAATGATCGGTAATCAAGTGGTTTCTACCATGTTCGATATCAAATCATCTATTCACATGTATATATTCGTACCACATCGATATTGGGATGAAGACACTGGGTTGAGAATTCACTATGTTATCTTCTTTGCCCAGGTTGCGAAGGAGATCCTTTGAGCATGCTAATATATATATTGTCACATAGATCCACATTGTATTGGTATGTGGCTATGTTTTATCATCTCATTGCTCCACTGTGTAGTTTTTGCGGCTATGATCAGTTCATGTCATGGAGGTATGGATCCACATTGTATCTTTGGTGGCCATATCCTTAGTCAATATTTTTCATGGATCCGCAGTGTATTGGTCGAAAACCATTCTTTGAGTCATATTGTATTCTGAGCATAGGTATGCCTGCATAAAAAATGGAACATATATTAATATTGTTTGATGGTTGTTTGCAGCTTCTTCCAGGTTCTCCAACTCCACGCCCTTGCATTAAATAATTGTAAAGTGTTTCGGCCATCAGTGTCTCTTCTGACCTCACACTTTAGGGGGAAATTTGTTACACATCAAAATTCCACACTTAATCATCTCACCCTAAGTGTCACAAGTGTCGTAAAAGTGTCATATGCACCTTGGTAAGTGTCGCAAGTGTCGTCAAGTGTTGTATGCACCTTACTAAGTGTTGAATGCACTTTTCTATGTGTTTATATGTGTTTTAACCCCTTGAAACCATCAAAGAACACTTGACATGATCCCTAAGTCATATTGGAGGAAGAAACCCATCATTTCAAGGCTAGAAACACACTTTTTACTTGAAAAATCGACCAGTTTTTAAGGGTAGCGCTCCCCTAGACATGATTAGGAGCACTACCCCATATATCAATTCCCCCTTTACCTTATTTAGGGAGCGTTGATATAGGATCAATGCTCTATCTCTAACTATAGGGGATCATTGATCTTGGTTAGAGTAAATTTGGAGAATCCCGCCTCTTTCTGAAGGCCAACTCTTGGAGATGAGGTTGGTTTGGATCGAATGATATCCTATGACACTATTCTAGGATCAGATCCTATCCTAAATGAGTCATATCTTTAACTAATCCCCAAATCTACTCATGGTGGTTGCGCCTCCCTAGCTTATAAAAGGAGGCCTTTCCAAGGTGAAAAGAGGAAGATTTTTGGATATCAAACTTATAATCTTGGGAGCATCGTGAAAGGGTTGGACAAGGAGGACTTGGAGAAGATGATGCAACATCATACATGATTGTAAGTATCTCTTTAAATTTCTCATCAATATACTTGCCCTATTCCCTTCAAGCTTGTGTATTCTTGCATATTATTGTCGATCTTGGTAGATGAATTTATTTAATCTACTCTCATAGAATAGGAGTTATTTGTCTCTCTTTGTTGTCCATTGTATTACATGTATTATGTTGTGTTGAAGATTTTGGAGATCAAGCTCGGATTGGGAGCAGCGAGGACGAACTACGGAATAAGGTGCATCACACTTTCTTCCATCTCTTTCTCTTTCTGATTAGTTAAACTGAATTCAAAGGGATGTTAGTGTCCATTTGTGGTTTTCTATCTTGGTATTAGGGGTCTAGAATCCAAGGGAATATTCACCTGTCCGTAGGGGAATTATTTCGTAACACTAGGACGACTTACAGCCAGAGAGGGGTGCAACTCAGCCAAAACATTAATCTAGAAGTTAGTAGGGAAATAAATTGATCTTTCTTATCTTGTTGTTGTAGTTGTGAGTCTAGGAGAGGCCATCCCTCATTATTTTCATTGTATCTTGGAGTTATTCTCATCCATTCATTTTATTCTACCATCTTAATTCCAGATCTGATCATCTCTTGTACCAAGGTCAGCTATATATTTAAATAAATTGCAGATCTGAGTTTTGTGGTTATTTTATTGTTGTTTCTATATGTTCTATTTTTGTTTAAATTTCGTATCTATAATTGCAAACCAATTGTGATATCACACTTAACAATAAACCCAAATACAAGATCCACAAACTACATGTGTGAATTGTTTGACCAAAATACTCACTAGAAACATTGAAAACTGAAAATTTCCACATAGTTCCATTTGGGAATATTACATACACAGAAACAACTATTAAGCAAGAGACACCAAGAGTTTATACTCAAGAAATATTTGAAGAGAAAATTATATTCAATCATTTATTTTTGTGTGTGTTTCTATTTTACAGTAGGTCCTTTTATATAAAAATAAGTGATCATAACAACCATATCGTAATTAGATAGTAAGTTCAACCCTCCATCGCTATTTCCAATAATTTATACATAAATCACTCAAAAACTTGATCATATCGTAATTAGATAGTAAGTTCAACCCTCCATCGCTATTTCCAATAATTTATACATAAATCACTCAAAAACTTGATCCTCGTCCCTAAATTCTTTCCTTGTCCTCATATTTGATTCATATATAAAGTTTTATGCATAGGAGAGCCACCTAAGGGATAACCTACCGGGGGAGTACCTACTAGGAGAGAACCTAATAAGTATGGCAGCAACATGGCTCCGTAAGGTGAGAACGTGGGAACCGGAATAGTATAGTCCCTTCTCCCTTAGGTCTGGTCTACCGGTATAATATATGTATTACTACAAGGCCAACCTAATAATATATAAGGGAGTGAAACGAACATGGTCTCAATAGGCTACTAGGTCCCGGTCCTTAGCCTCAGGTAAGGTAACTGACCTACCTGTAATATGTATTTCCTTGTCCTCATATTTGATTCATATATAAAGTTTTATGCATAGTATTTCTCTTTAACATATTACAATGTGTTCATTAAATATTACAAGGAATTAATTCTTCAATATCCTCCATGAGTTTATTGGATTTAATTCTCCCAAAAATTCATAAGTGAAGGTAATGTGAACCTATAACATCCAACGACACATCGCCCATAGATATGAGGACTCTGTTATGCAAATAACCAACGCTCTTCATCAAGTTTATGACCAATAAAAAGTCACCAAACACATGTAACCTTTGTTTATTTTTATCCTTTACACATTTAAAAAAAAAAAAACCTAATTTTACAAAATTATTTGTCGTCTAACTTTTTTAAATCTGAAATATGCAATACCCCAACTACATTGCTAAAATATTAAATTTTTTTCCAAGCTCTATTGAAAAAATCTCAAGACACTGATTTATCGTTGAAGATCATCTCTCTACCTAGATTTTTCAAATTTGGAATAAACTCCCACTCTTAAATTTATTTTTAAAAAAGAGTATATTAACTTAAAACAATACTATTATTCTTAATTTATTTTTAAAAAAGAGTATATTAACTTAAAACAATACTATTATTCTTTTTTGTTCACCTGTTTAAATTTGGAATAAACTCTTACTCTTAGAGATAATTCTAAAAAAAATAAATATTTTAGCTTAAAATAATATTATTCTTCATTTTTTGAATAACATTATCTTCATCTGCAAACAATTAATCAATATTCATAATAATCATTTCCTTAATTACATATTTTTCAAATTCAATATATTTAATTCTTACCATCTTAGTCAAGAAATACTTAACTATGATAATATATGATTCCATTGAAGTTCCTCTCTTATCTTAAAGTTCATCTCTTATGTAAATCTTTATTAGTTCCCTGCCCTTGGGGATGTAGGCACTAATAGTAATAGTTTCAAATTTTCCTTATTAATTTAGCATGCAAATCAAGGAGCTTTTATTGTTTCGAGCTAAATTTTGGGGATGTAGGGACTAATAATAATAGTTTCAAATTTTCCTTATTAATTTAGCATGCAAATCAAGGAGTTTTTATTGTTTCAAGCAAACTTATATAAATTTTTTGTTTGCATTTCATTTTTAAGTCTAAGTTTTAGATTCAAAGTTTTATTTTGTCTCATATCGAGGCAATAAAAGGAAATTTCATTGAATTTTTAGCTTTAAAGTTAGGAAACATGATATGTATTTACAATATATATTACAATGTGAATCAATGCTAAGCTTCAAGCTAACATTAAACTTTTAGTCCATATTTGTTATATAGTTCATAGTAGTTAAGTACATCTCCTCATGGTAACAACTTCACCAAGTGTGTAACATGCAACAACTTCACCAAGTGTAAGTGTGTAACATGCAACATGAAAGCTTGGCATATTTTTTCTCATCGCCTCATCCTTCCTACCTCCTCCCCGTCTATCAGTACATTGTATGAACGATTAAACTAGAGATACATTACATTATCACCATGGAATCGTTCTTGTTTGATCTGGATTATTTTCGACACGAAATGAGAGCGGAGATATAATAAAGAAATCCACAGAGATATCACAAATATTTAATAATATAACATAAATGTATCAGAGATGCAACCATAAACACACATATACAATAATACACGATTTCTATTAATGAAATAAATGGAGACTGTAAAAATACATAGTTAAAGACTCATTAGAATGGTGGTAGCTTATCTCTGAGAAGAGATGTGACGGCTACTCGCATTCGCAAGAATATGATTACAATGAGGCTCTGAAGGCCTTTTTACACTAAACAGGAATGCCAAAAACCCTAGACATCCAAAAACCTAACCCTAGGAGATGAAGCGCCAAAAGTCATGTGGGCCTCGTTTGGGTAAGTTAGTACATCAACTTCCTGGGGTCGTAACTTTTGCATATGATCTTTGTTTTAGGCATATGATAGCCCATTGGAAAGGTATCATTGAGGAGATTCATTTTGGGGGATAAAATATGCCTTCATCTATCATTGAGAATCTCTATCTCGAAAAAAACTTCATTTAGGCCCTCAAAATGGCCCCGGAAGTTAAAAACCGCTAAAAATAGTAAATTGTCAAAATTGCCATGAAATTGTTTTGAGATATTTGGAAAAGGTGGGTGGCCATTGATATCCACCTGGATCAATCCTTCCTCCTTAGGAAGAAATTGTCTCCATTGTGTTGAGTGCCCGGGGGATAGGAAAAAATGTTTGTTGAATCTGAATCTTGTAGAGTTGCTTGCCTTGCTGGAGACGTCACGTTGCTCGGTTTGTGGAAGGCTATCACAAGCATGTGGCTGGAAGGGTTAGACCTTTTTAACCAGTCTAGATACATGAGATTCTTTTGTGCAGAAGAAATCTTTACACTTTGCTACAATCTTGTCGACCTGCTTCTATTGGATAGAAGGTGCTTGGGTCGAGGCTGTAGTGGTTGCAGTATCCTTTTGTTCACCTTTTGAATAGATTGTGAAGAAGCTGAATTTTGTAGTATGAGATACTACCTTGCGGAACTTTTTAGGTGGAACAGTAGTCGGAACTACCTCTGGTATTATGTAGAGATGACCCCCTAGAGAAACAATGACACTGCGGGGTCGAGACTCATAAACAACATGCGCTTCCACATATATGGTTGGCCCAAGAGAAAATCACAGACATCTAGTGGGGAAACATCACATAATACCTCATCCTTGAAGGGTCGGGTGATGTATGACAATCGACATTGTTGGCTGACACGAAGATCTCGTCCTTGGCGAAGCCACCCGATGTTGTATGGCTGCGGGTGTGGTTTTGTCGACAATCCCAACTGCTTGACGACCTCTACTTAGATGAGGTTCTTCTGGCTTCCGCTATCAACAATAAAATTCAGCGGGGTCCCCTTCACCCACATCTGTGAATGAAAAAGGTGCTCCCCCTCTTCAGGATCTGTTGGTTCTTATGGTTGACTTATTTCGGTCGTGACAATAGCAGTGGGGTTTACGTCGATGATCTGTCTTTTACCAATATTTTCATAATCATATTCTGAATCAGGGTTCAACTCGTCTTTGATCTCGACCACCAATGACTATTTTGAGAGACATTCATTAGTGTTGTGCCAGGGGATTTTGTGGAAATTGCACCATTTTTCGGTGTCCTTCTTTGTCTTCCCGTGACCCTTCTTTTCCTGTGGCTTGGAATGGTTTTCAGGAGACTATTTGTTAGGTCCGTCTATGTCATACTTTGGTTGTTGTGGATTTGCATACCTGAACTCCCAGTTTGATCTAGTGCTTAAAATTCTGCTCGATTTTAACAACATATCGATAAGCAACACCAAGTGATCAGATATCCATAAAATCCATTTCAATTTGGATGTATCTATGTAAATCCCCATGGTATTTCAAAACCAAATTTCATTCAGAATCTTTGATACCCAGCTTGGTGTGCAAGGTATGGAAGGTGTTGGTGAAATCTTGAACTTCTTGTCCCCTCTCTTTCCACAGTGTGGTCCATATCATGTATTGGTCCTCATAGTTTCCAACAGGGTAATATTGTTCCTTTACCGCGTCCACAAAAAAATCCTGAGTGGGCTCGACCCCATATATTCCAAACTCCTCTGTGGAACTTTTCTCCTAGTAAGTTTTCCACCAATGTTTGACATGAGGGAGAGCTTTAAGGAGTGTGAAGGTCATCTTTTCTCTATCAGAAAAATTGTGAACAGATAATACCCTTCTAGCAGATTTAACCATTTGTCTAGAGCTTCTGCATCTATCTGTCCTTCAAATACAGGAATATCAAAATTAACTTGTACCTTGAAAGGAAAGGTTCTTCCAAAGTGGTCGTTTGATGAGGATGTGCATGTTTGTATCGAAAGGCATTGAAGGATCTGGGAAAAATTCTCCATCATTTCATCCCTCTGTCGCATGAGAGCTTGCTCAAGCAACACACTGATAGGATCGTCTGCTCCACCATTTTTCTTTTATTCTGCCATTGAGGGTTTCTTGGGTGTGCAAGAGAAATTGTCCTCAAGAGAGACAATATCGAGACCCGACTTGTTGTACTCGGACCTTGTCAGGGACGTGCACCGAAAAAAAACGATCAAGAGCAGTCTGCTCTGATACCACTTATCCGGATTATTTTCGGCACGAAATGAGAGCAGAGATATAATAAAGAAATGCATAAAGATATCGCAAATATTCAATAATATAATAGAAATGTATCATAGATGCAACCATAAACACATATATACAGTAATACACAATTTCTATTAATGAAATAAATGTACAGAGACTGTAAAAATACAAAGTGAAAGACTCGTTAGAATGGTGGTAGCTTATCTCTGAGAAGAGATGTGACGACTAATCGCATTCGCAAGAAGATGATTACAATGAGGCTCTGAAGGAATTTTTACACTAAACAGGAATGCCAAAAACCATAGACATCCAAAAACCTAACCCTAGGAGATGAAGCGCCAAAAGTCATGTGGGCCCAGTTTGGGTAAGTTAGTACATCAACTTCCCGAGGTCGTAACTTTTGCATACAATCTTCGTTTTAGGCGTATGATAGCCCATTGGAAAGGTATCGTTGAGGAGATTCATTTTAGGGGATCTATTATGCCTTCATATATCATTGAGAACTTTGATCCCGAAAAACCTTCATTTAGGCCCTCAAAATGGCCCCGGAAGTTAAAAACTGCTAAAAATAGTAAATTGTCAAAATTGTCAGAAAATTGTTTTGAGCTAGTTGGAAAAGGTGGGTGACCACCTATATCCACCTGGATCAATCCTCCCTCCTTAGGAATAAATGGTCTCCATTGCATTGAGTGCCTAGGGGAGAAGAAAAAGCGTTTGTTGAATCTGAATCTTAGTGAGTTGCTTGCATTGCTAGAGACGTCGTGTTGCTCGGTTTGTGGAAGGCTATCATGAGCATGTGGCTGGAAGGGTTGGACCTTTTTAACTAGTCTAGATACATGAGATTATTTTTTGCATAAGGAATCTTTACACTTTTCTACAATCTTGTCTACTTGCTTCTGTTGGATAGAAGGTGCTTGGGTTGAGGCTGTAGTGATTGCAGTATCCTTTTGTTCACCTTTTGAATAGATTGTGAAGAAGATAAATTTTGTAGTATGAGATACTACCTTGCGGTACTTTTTAGGCGGAACAGTAGTCGAAACTACCTCTGGTATTATGTAGAGATGAGCCCCCATAGAAACAATGACACTACGAGGTCGAGACTCATAAACAACATGGCGCTTCCACATATATGGTTGGCCCAAGATAACATCACAGACATCCAGTGGGGCAACATCACATAATACCTCATCCTTGAAGGGATGGATTTTGTATGACAATTGACAATGTTGGCTGACACGAAGATCTCATCCTTGGCGAAGCCACCCGATGTTGTATGGCTGCGAGTGTGGTTTTGTCGACAATCCCAACAGTTTGACGACCTCTACTGAGATGCGGTTCTTCGGGCTTCCGCTATCAATAATAAAATGTAGCGGGGTCCCCTTAACCCACATATATGAATGAAAAAGGCGCTCCCCCTCTTCAGGATCTGTTGGTTCTTCTGGTTGAATTGTTGCGGTCGAGACAATAGCAGTGGGGTTTGTGTCGATGATCTATCTTTTACCAGTATTTTCAGAATCAGGTTTCATCTCCTTGTCTTTGATCTCGGCCACCAATAATTGTTTTGAGCGACATTCATCGGTGTTGTGCCAGGGGATTTTGTGGAAATCACACCATTTTCTGATGTCCTTCTTTGTCTTCTCGTGACCCTTCTTTTCCTATGGCTTGGACTAGTTTTCGGGAGACTGTTTGTTAGGGTCGTCTTTGTCATACTTTGGTTTTTGCGGATTTGCAGATCTGAACTCCCGTTTTTTCTAGTGCTTAAACTTCTGCTCAATTTTAACAACATATCAATAAGCAGCACCGACTGATGAGATTTCCAGAAAATCCATTTCAGTTTGGATGTATCTGTGTAGAGCCCCATGGTATTTCAGAACCAAATGTCGTTTGGAGTCTTTGATACCCAGCTTGGTGCACAAGGTATGGAAGGTATTGGTGAACTCTGGGACTACTTGGCCCCTCTCTTGCCACAGTGTGGTCCATCTCATGTATTGGTCCTCATAGTTGCCAACAGGGTAATATTGTTCCTTTACCATGTTCACAAAAAAATCTAAAGTGGGCTCGGCCCCATATATTCCAGACTCCTCTATGGAAATTTGCTCCTAGTAAGTTTTCCACCAATGTTTGACATGAGGGAGAGATTTAAGGAGTTCGAAGTTGATATTTTCTCTGTCGGAAAAATTGTGAACAAATAAATACCCTTCTAGCAGATTTAACCATTTGTCTAGGGCTTCTGCATCTATCTATCCTTCAAATACAAGAATATCAAAATTAAATTGTACTTTGAAAGGGGAGGTTCTTCAAAATTGGGTGCTTGATGAAGATTTTCATATTGCTATCGACAGGCATTGAAGGATGTGGGAAAAATTCTCCATCATTTTGTCCCTCTGTCATGTGAGAGCTTGCTCAAGCAACAGACTGATAGGATCGTCTGCTCCATTATTTTTATTTTCTTCCACCATTGAGGGTTTCTTGGGTGTGCGAGAGTTATTGTCCTCAAGAGAGACAAGCTCGAGACCCATATTTATATACTCAGACCTCGTCGAGAACATGCACTGAAAAAAAATGATCAAGAGCAACCTGCTCTGATACCACTTATCCGGATTATTTTCGGCACAAAATGAGAGTGGAGATATAATAAAGAAATGCATAGAGATATCGCAGATTTAAATAATATAACATAAATGTATCATAGATGCAACCATAAACACATATATACAGTAATACATGATTTATATTAATGAAATAAATGTACAGAGACTGTAAAAATACAGAGTGAAAGACTCGTTAGAATGGTGGCAACTTATCTCTAAGAAGAGATGTGACGGCTACTCGCATTCGCAAGAAGATGATTACAATGAGGCTCTAAAATCATTTTTACACTAAATAGGAATGCCAAAAACCCTAGACATCCAAAAACCTGACCCTAGGAGATGAAGCACCAAAAGTCATGTGGGCCCCGTTTGGGTAAGTTAGTACATCAACTTCCCGGGGTCGTAACTTTTGCATACGATCTTCGTTTTAGGCGTATGATAGCCCGTTGGAAAGGTATAGTCAAAGAGATTAATTTTGGAGGCTCAAATGTGCCTTTGGATATCATTGCAAATATTGATCCCGAAAAACCTTCATTTAGGCCCTCAAATGGCCCCGGAAGTTAAAAACTACTAAAAATAGTAAATTGCCAAAATTGCCAGAAAACTATTTTGAGCCAGTTGGAAAAGGTGGGTGGTCACCGATATCCACCTAGATCATCGTTGGAGAATTAAATAACTCAATCAAGTACATGACATGCAATAGGAAGTTAGATGCGAAAAAAAAATCAGATGAAAGTAAGAAACTAGCAACCTCTCTATCTGTTTGGAGGTGGTTCGAAATAATTTCCTTTTTTTTAAGTAATCTCACATCCTCTTCAATGGTTGATAATCCCATTCATGAAATTAGTGTATCATGTGAAAACCATCACACCAGGCACCTCCGAAGCTTGAAATTCCACCAAATTTCTTAGGACTACCTCTGTGTTGTTTCTGAACTTTACTTTGGGAAGGTAAAGGTTCATATTTATCTCATCATATTGTACTTTGTTGTGTTCAACATAGTTAGGAACGAATTTGACTCTGGCATAGTGTAAATCGACCAAAAATGGAATAGTTATTTCATCATGTGTGGGAAGTATGATCTTAAAAAAGGATTCTTCCCCCTTCTATTTTATGTCATCCTCAGTTTTTTCATCATCTTTAGTGACAAAAGCGGGAAGGTTCCTGAACTAGGTATTGCACAACTTTCCCATTCAATGCTCGAAGAGTCAAGCCTGTGAAAGAATTGAATGGAAACATCATTTAAAGAGGTAAAAGACTATTATATCAAGACAAAGGATTATGTAATGACTAACATATCTATTATACCAGGAATCACCTTACCTTATGGTATACATAATAGCTGACAGTTATAATTTTGTTAATCTTTGCAACTAAAAAAATATTGGAAATTCACCTTCCCAAAGCTTTCTTTGGCAAGGTTGTGTCCACTGAAGCAAAAACAACATGGTTCTGGTTACACGAAGTATGCAATACATTCTATCCGACCTCATTCCCAAAGGAAAATGTAACATGGTTATGGTTACATTAAGCATGAAATACATGCTTTCCAGCCTCCTTCCCAAAGGAAAATGTAAACCTAGCAGAGTGTATTTCACTCACAGATGGATCTGTCATAGAAAAAAAACATGACCCATGTAGGAGAGCAGGGAGGGTCAATAGTTCCAAGACGTGGCATGGTTTACCGTGGGATCTCTTTTTTTACTTGGCACTTTAGAATATGGTATTGATATTCACAGTAATACTGAGATGGGGGGGGTGAATCAATATTGTATCAATTTTCTCAATTTTATTTTCTTCAATTATTTTGAAGTGATTACTTAATTATCAATGCATGTAAAAATCAAAACAACACATAAAAAATAGTACACCAGAAAGTTTACGTGGAAACCCAATGCAGGAGAAAACTACAAAACATATTTCTTTATGTTCTTCTGCAAGCACCCACTTACAATTTCTGACCTTTCAGCTCGACTGACACCCACCTGTTGCAAATAATGAGGACACCAATCCTCTCAAGCACCAACTTGTTACAAATGAAGAGGACACCAATCCTCTCAGGAACCAACCTATAGAGTGAGGACACTAGTCCTCTCCCCTGCGCCACCCAACCTCCCTGTATTCAAAAAACAGTTTCTTACACAATTAAATATTTCTCAAAGTTACATGGGATTTTTCCTCTCTTCCATTCAACTAATACTTGATCAGCGCACACCCCTATTTATAATATCATTGCCTGAGTTTGACCAAATGTATGTGGATGCATAACAATTGTACTGTGGACATATCTTGACCAGATCAAGGTCCAGTTAGTTATATGTGGACACACTTCTGTCTAAATTAAGCATGTGGATGCATAAAAATTATATTGTGGACATATATCGACCATGTAAAAGTCTAGTTAGTTATATGTGCACATACTTCTGTCTAAATTAAGAATATTTCTCGTTCAATTACGATTGGACATTCTTTGACTAAATCAAACCGACCAAATCTTCCTTGTTTTATGAAAACATTCAAGGATCATCGTTGATCCTTTCAATGATTAATGAAATATCAATTATGTGACCAAATATTGCATCTCATCAAAATTGACACATCCATTTACATTCTAGTTTACAAAGCGCCCAATGTGTAGATAGAATAGGAACACAAAATTCAAGTCACAATTCTTCAAATTGTCGCACTTCCCCTACAGTGTACTCTCCTAGTTGTCCCACCATATTATGAGAGCACCATAGTGACTGTTTAAATACCACTTGTTTCGTCGTATTACCCTACATCATTTGTCGCACTATCTCAAGGCACCTTGCAATTTTTCTTCTACACCAGTGACAAGCGACCGACTTCGTTTCGTCACAGTCCACTACACCATTCATCACACTAGCTCAAGGCACCATGCAATCATTGAACATCCATTGTCACATTGTAGCACTAACATCTGTAGCTCCATTTTTCAATCACAGACAATGAAATCTATCACAATCTACTACGTTGCATTTTTCTCCATCGTACTTCACTTTTGAACTGCATCGTAGGTCATCCCTCTGTCAATCCGGCTGCAGTTATCTATTATCGCCAATAATTTCTTCTCCACTGATCATATATGTGATTAAGTTCTAGCCATTGATACTCGTTTGCACCATTGATCCTTTCATCCTTCGATCCTTCTGCGCACATTTTTTTTCATTCTTTCACGACTTCCTATGGTTGTGCGTCATACTCTGTGAGATATTGTTTATTATTGTGTGCACTTCTATTTTCATCCTTGTCTGTTATTAAACTATTATTGACCATGCCCATGGCCATGGCCACTTTGACATCAATGAAAACACCTATGAAAAAAACTCCCCCTTTGTCATTGATGGCAACCAAAAGATCATGAATGTTAAATCAATGGCCTTTATGTTAAGTTGCTCCCCTTTCAATGTGTGTAAATTTCAATTAATGGCCTTTATGATAAGTTTGTATTTCTTTAAATGTGCACAAAAAAATCCCCCTTTCAATGTGTATCAACATCTGGGTTTGTTGGTTTTTTTTTGTTACTCTCCCCCTTTGAAAACAATGAAAAGGAGAGACTGTATATTCTCCCCTTGGAAGAAGGACCTCTGGAAGTGATCTGGATTATTTTCGGCACGAAATGAGAGAAAAGATATAATAAATAAATGTATAGAGATATCTCAGATATCCAATAATATAACATAAATGTATCAGAGATGCAACCATAAACACAAAGATACAGTAATACACAATTTTCTATTAATGAGCGAAAATATACAAAGACTGTAAACATACAGAGTGAAAGACTCGCCAGAATGGTGGCATCTTATCTCTAAGAAGAGATGTGTCCTCTACTCGCATTCACAAGTAGATGATTTTACAATGAGGCTACAAAGGCATTTTTATCATAAAGAAAATCCAAACCCCAGAAGATGAAAAGCCAACAGTTTTGTGGACCTCRTTTTGGGTAGTTTGATGTATCAACTTCTCGGGGGTGTAACTTTGGCATACAATATATGTTTGGGGCACAGATAGCTCGTTGGAAAGGTATCATAGAGGAGATTCATTTTGGGGGCTCACTTAGAGCCTTCGGCTACCATTAATAAGCTTGATCCCAAAAAACCTTCATTTAGGCCCTCAAAATGTCCCTAGAAGTTAAAAAACTGTTAAAAATAGTAAATTACCAAAATTTAAAAAAAAATATTTTGAGCTAATTGGTAAAGGTGGGTGGACACCAATATCCACCTATATCAATCCTCCCTCCTTAGGAAGCAATGGTATACATTGTGTTGAGTTCCCCAGGGAGAGGGAAAAGTGTTTCCTAAATCTGCATCTTGATGAGTTGCTTACCGTGTTGAAGAAGCTGCGATGCTTAGCTTATTGAACGTTGTCACGAACCTGTGGTTGGAAGGGTTGGACCTTTTTAACCAGTCTGGCTACATGATATGCATGTGTGCAGAAGGAATATTTACACTTTTTTGCAATCTTGTCGACATGCTTCTATTGGATAGAAGGTGCTTGGATTGAGGCTGCAATGGTGTTCTTTTGTTCACGCTTTGAACAAACTGTGAAGAAGCTGAATTTTGTAGTATGAGATAATACCTTGCGACACTTTTTAGGTGGGAAAATAGTTAGAATTACCTCTGGTATCTTGTAGAGATGACCCCACAGAGTAACAATGACACTACGGGATCGAGACTCATAAATATCATGGCGCTTCCACATATATGGCTAGCCCAAGAGAACATCACAGATATACAGGGGGGAAACATCACATAATACCTTGTCCTTGAAGGGTTGGATGTCGTATGATAATAGACACTATTGGATGACACAAAGATCTCGTCCCTTTTGAAGCCACCCGATGTTGTATGAATGCCAGTGTGGTGTTGTCGACAATCCCAATTGTTTGAAAACCTCTGTTGAGATGAGGTTCTTCTAGCTTCCGCTATAAACTATAAATGCAGCGGGGTCCCCTTCACACACATCTGTGAATGAAGAAGGTGCTCCCCCTCTTTAGAATTTGTTGTTTCTTATGGTTGAATTGATGTGGTCACGACAATAGCAGTGGGGTCTGCATCAATGATCTGTCTTCTATTAGTATTTTCATAATCAAATTTCGCATAAGGGTTCAACTCCTTGTCTTTTATCTCGACCACCAATGACTGCTTTGAGAAACATTCATCGGTGTTGTGCCAGGAGATTTTGTGGAAATCACACCATTTTCCAGTGTCCTTCTTCGTCTTTCTGTGACCCTTCTTTTCATGTGGCTTGGACTAGTTTTCACGATGTTGTTTGTTAGGGTCGTCTTTATCATACTTTGGTTGTTGTATATTTGCAGACCCGAACTCCCATTTGTTCTGCTGCTTAAATTTCTGCTCGATTTTAACAACATATCGATAAGAAGAACCGAGTGATGAGATGCCCAAAAATTTCATTTCAGTTTGGATGTATCTGTGTAGATCCCCACGGTACCAAATTTCATTCAGACTCTTTGATACCCAGCTTGGTGTGCAAGGTATGGAAGGTATTGGAGAACTCCAGAACTTCTTGGTCCCTTTCTTGCCGCGGTGTGGTCCATCTCATGTACTGGTCCTCATAGTTGACAACATGGTAATATTGTTCCTTTACCGCATCCACAAAAAAATCCCAAGTGGGATCGACCCCATATATTCCAAAATCCTCTATGGAAGTTTTCTCTGAGTAATTTTCCCACCAATGTCTTACATGGGGGATATCCTTAAGAAGTTTAAAGGTGATCTTTTCCCTGTCGGAGAAATTATGAACAGATAAATAACCTTCTAGCATATTTAACCATTTTTCTAAGGAATCTGCATCTATCTGTCCTTCAAATATGGGAATATCAAAATTAAATTGTACCTTGAAAGGTGAGGTACTTCCAAAGCGGTTGCTTGATGAATATGTGCCTCTTGTTATCGGCAGGCGTTGAACGATGTGGGAAAAATTCTCCATCATTTCGTCCCTCTGTAGCGTGAGAGCTTGCTCAAGCAACAAATTAATAGAATCGTTTTCTCTGTCATTTTTCTTTCCTTCCACCATGGAGGGTTTCTTGGACATGAAAGAGCGATTGTATTCAAGAGAGACAAGCTCGATACCCAACTTTCTATACTCAGGGCTCGTCAGGGACATGCACTGAAAAATGATCAAGAGCAGCCTTCTCTGATACCATTGATCCGGATTATTTTCGGCATGAAATGAGAGTGGAGATATAATAAAGAAATGTATAGAGATATCTCGGATATCCAATAATATAACATAAATGTATTAGATATGCAACCATAAACACAGAGATACAATAATACACAATTTTCTATTAATGAGCGAAAATGTACAAAGACTGTAAAAATAGAGAGTGAAAGACTCGCTAGAATGGTGGTAGCTTATCTCTGAGAAGAGATGTGTCCGCTACTCGCATTCGCAAGAATATGATTTTTTATTTTTTTTTGTTAATTTGTGCGGGACCTGTTGGCTACGCCATTAACCTGTGGCTTGAGAAACCGTGACTCAGGGGCATCTAAGCCGTCAAAATCACCCGGGGATCGCACTCGGCCTGAGCCACACCAACCCTTAACATGGTTGGATTTTTTGTCCCCGCAGGTTTCGAACCGGTGACTTTAACATCACGGAGTGGCTTAACAACACACTTTATCACCGACTGTCCTACACCTCGGGGACCGTAAGAAGATGATTTTACAATGAGGCTCCAAAGGATTTTTTATCATAAATAAAATCCAAAACCCTAACCCCATAAGATGAAAAGCCAACAATTTTGTGGACCCCGTTTTGGGTAGTTTGGTGTATCAACTTCCTGGCGGCGTAACTTTGGCATATGATCTATGTTTGGGGTGCATGATATCTTGTTGGAAAGGTATCATCAAGGAGATTCATTTTGGGAGCACAATCAGAGTCTTGTTCTATTATTTAGGATCTTTATCCCGTAAAACCTTCATTTAGGCCCTCAAAATGGCCCCAAAAGTTAAAAAACTGATAAAAATAGTAAATTACCAAAATTGTCATAAACCTGTTTTGAGCAAGTTGGAAAAGGTGGGTGGCCACCAATATCCACCTGGATCATAAATCTTGTGTTGAAACATGCTCTTGGATTGTATGTGCACAGAACCACCCTCAAACGGAATACCATCAAGAATCATTGCAAACTTCTACTATGCACATCTTCACAAAAACAAACTTATTTTTATGATTAATGTAAATATTAACAACAATATCACTTGCCCCTGATACAACATCAAATGGGGAACATGTAAAATTAGTGAACTGTGTTCTTTATTGAAGTAATAAAGAAGAGATCACACCCAACCTTTTTCTAAGAGACTCAAAGGATTCTCTTGGTAATGGCTTAGTAAAAACATCTACAATCTGCTATTTGGAAGGAACATACTCTAATTTAACCACCTGATCTTGAACATGTTCTTTGAGAAAATTATATTTGATTGGGATATGCTTAGTCTTAGAGTGTTGAATGGGGTTTTTAGAGATATTGATAACACTTGTATTGTCACACATGATGGTGATAGGTTGATCACAGGGAACTTGAATATCCTTGAGATTGTTTATTATCCACAATAATTGAGTACAATATGATGTTGAAACTATATATTCGACTTCATCTATAGATATGGAAATGGAAGTTTGTTTCTTGTTGATCCAGGACACTAAACAAATACCAAGGAAGAATGCACCTCCACTAGTGATTTTTCTATCATGAATAGTCTCTTGCCATTATGCATATGTATAATCTCTAAGAACGAGGTTTGTGTCTTTTGGATACCACAATCCATAATCAATAGTGCCTTGCATGTATATAAATATTATTTTAACCACAAGGACATGAGTTTCTTTAGGATTGGATTGAAACCTGCCTACCAAACCGACTGCTTGCACGATGTCAGGACTTGAAGATGTGATATAAAGTAAACTTCCTATCATAGACATGTACATGGTTTGATTTATTTATGGAGCATCGTCATCTTTGCTGAGTTTGCCAAATTTATTCAAGATTTCCTTGAGATATTTACTTTAAGAAATGAAAATTCCTCTTTCTGATTGATAAATCTATAGACCAAGAAATAAAGAGAGTCCTCCCAACATAGACATCTCAAACTCTTGCTACATTGCATCTACAAAATTCTTACTCATTAATTCAATGTTACTACCAAAAATAATATCATCAACATATACTACAATAATTAACAAGAATTACCTTCATCCTTGATGTATAAGTTGCTACTAGTCATTCCCTTTTCAAATCCTTGCTGGTGCAAATACTTGTCCATATGTAGTACCAAGATCTTGGAGCCTGTTTTAGCCCATACAAGGATTTCTTTAATCGAAAAACATAATCCTTTTTGTCAATCGGATGGAAACCCTTTGGTTTATCCACATAAACTTCTTCCTCTAGGTCACCATTTAAAAAGGTTGATTTGACATCCATCTGATAAAATTTGATTTTTTTTGTAGCATGCAAAGGACAAAAACATATTGATAGCTTCAATTCTACAACAAGGGCAAAGGTTTCTTCAAGGTCCACTCCTTATACTTGAGAATACCCTTTGCATATCAGTCTAGCTTTGTTTCTAACTATATGTCCATCTTCACTCAACTTGTTTATGTATACCCATTTAGTTCCAATTACATTATTGTTATTAGGTCTTGGAACAAGATCCTAAATCTTATTTTTCTCTATTTTGGGGTTCACTTATGGAAAAAAGTGAAAAATTTGCAGAGCTATATGTATCTATAATTTTTCTTCTAGTTTGTACACCTGGTTCCTTGTTTCCAAGAATCCGACTTTTTGGATGATGTTTTTGAACATACCTTGATGGAGTCTTTTCCTGTGGTGTTTCCATTCTCTCTTCTTCCTTTGAATCCTCTGGTTCTTGATGCTTGTTAATTCCATCATATTGTCGTTCATTGACGATTGGTTCATCATATGGATCATCACGATGTTGATGTCTCATTGGATGAAATGGTCCTTCATCTACCTTTAAATCTATACTCTCAACTATGTTACTGAGTATTTTGTTGCAGAACATGTACCCTTTACTTCTCGGGAGTATCCTAAAAACATATCTTTATCATCTTTAGCTTCAAATTTACATAAGTTGTCTTCATTTATTTTAATGTAGCATTTTCTTCTAAATATCTTGAAATGATTTATTGATGTTGATTTTCCATGACATAGCTCATAGGGGGTTTTATTGTTGTTTACTCTTATGTGATCTTTATTGAGAATGTTGATAGAAGTTTGAACAACCTCTCTCCAAAAGGTGTTGGGTACCTTTAATTCATCAAGCATGGCCTTGGCCATTTCTTGAACTATTTTGTTCATCCTTTCTACAACTCCATTCCGTTGAGGGGTTTTTGCAATGGAAAATTGTCTCTTGATCCCATGTTTTTCACAATAACAGTTGCATTCATCACATGTAAATTCTCCTCCTCTATCAGACCTTAGGCACTTGATTTTTAAATCCATTTCATTTTCTACTTGTACTTTGAAGATTTTAATTTTTTCAAAAGCCTCAAATTTATGATTTAAGAATCCAACCCAAGTCATCTTGGTATAATCATCAATCAACAATATGCA
This sequence comes from Picea mariana, assembly GCA_032191745.1. Taxonomy (NCBI): domain Eukaryota; kingdom Viridiplantae; phylum Streptophyta; class Pinopsida; order Pinales; family Pinaceae; genus Picea; species Picea mariana. Next base: position 92,218 of record JASDQU010103345.1, on the reverse strand, counting down.
ATATGTTTTACCTCATGGTGATTGTGTACTAGTAGGGAAACAAATATCTGTATGGATCAACTCAAGAGGTCGAGTGGTGGAGTGTTCTCTTGCCTTGAATTGAACTCTTGATTGCTTTCCAATCTGACATGACTTGCAGATAGTATTCTTGGGTTTGGAAGGTTTAGGACTATCTCATACATCATCTTTTCTTCCTAGATTAACAAGCTAATGTTATAGAAGATTTTTCCACACTCCATGCATCTTGATTTGATGGACTTCCATTTCCCTCTGCAGACACCATTTCCCCTTTTTTGATCACTCCAGAGCTAAAAAATACACATTTTTATACATGTACATGAACTTCCAGTTATATAGCTCGTGTATGTATGCGGGTTGCTCCATTACAAACCACGTACATCGGGTTTGGTGCTAAAAAAATAAAAAATGCATCGGGCTTCCATGCCATGTCAAGAGATCTATGATACTTGACCTTCCATATACTGGAAACGCTCCAACTGGACCATTCAATTCCATTTTTAGGCTATAAATTGATCCATATACAAGCATTGAAGGAATTCAATTTAGAATAGAGAGAAAAGACACTCTGGATAAAGTTCACCTCAATTGAGTTTGCATCCCTTTTTCCTTGAAAGTTTGAACTTCTTGTGTTCAGCCCCAAAGCTCTTCCTATCGTGTGATGGAGAACATCATTGACTCTACATGTGAGATTTCCTTTGTGGATTATTGAAGTGGTGGAGGCCCAACTAGAGGGACTTAGTTTCTCGATTATGATATGTGCCATTACAAAAGTTTGTCACCTATGCACTTATGTTGATTACATTAATAGAAATACTCTTTTCTCATCCAATTGATATCTTGCAAATATTTATATAGCTTTCCATGAGCGTATTTTTTTATGAATGTTAATGGATTATGTGAATTTATATGATAATGTTATATATCATTACCACATGTTTGTGTATCTTGGTTGTTGAAGACAAGTTTCAGGTGTAAATATTTGGGTCGTGTGCTCAACGATGGTCTTCTTCGGACGTTCGGACGAGGTAGGATTCTAGCCTTCTTTTGTTAGAATTTTATTTATATAGCATACTTGAGATTAGAGTTGATTTCTAGGTGTTGTTCTTTATTTTGTGATTTTCCCCTAGACATAGAGAGATTTTCCTTGTAACAAAATTAGCGACTCCACTCGAGACATCTCCTTTTTGGGGTATTGGGTGTTTTCTCTCCTTTATTTTCTCTGTGTTTTCCTGATTTTCTCTGTCGTTTGTTGCTTGAAATCCTATATTTTCCCTTGCATCTTAGTTTCTTAGCCTAACCCTTGCCTTGGCAGTGTGTTCCTTGACATACACGGGCTTTCCCTTGAAAGGGTGCATACATACGTGAGTTGTCCTCATTTAGGGCATGTACATGTGCGAATTGTTCCGAGAATAGTCGTGTATACTATTTTCTTAGTCTTTTTTAATGAGTTTGGTGTTTGTTGGGTGAGTTTTGCTGGTTGTTGAGACTTCTTGGGTCCATTTTATGATTGTTGAGTGCCTATAGAGTGATAGGAAGCTACTTTATTGGTGAATCTTTTGGGTGAACTTATTTCTTGTCGTTTTTATCATTTGTTGTCCTTGCACACTAGTCTGTGTAGTTACTTCTTGGTATCCTACTTGGCTTGTCTCATTTTTCTTGTAGTAGGATCTTCCTGTGAGGTTGTTATTCAGTCCTTGATATTTCTTTTCATTATATCAAAAATACAAAAAAAAAATGTTTTCTTGCATTTTACTTATGGAATTTGCACTTTTGTATACTTTACATTAGTTTTGACATATTGGGAAAGATTTCACTTCATTTAAATTGTAGAGATTTCATTTTAGAAACAACATTTAGAAGCATACCATCTCATTTAAAATCAAGATTAGTACTTAGAAGTGTTTTTACAATTGATTATTTTTATATATGTTGAGTCATAATACCATTAGTTTCACGATCGTACCTCTTGAGTAAGAAAAATCCATTAAAATTAACGTTGAATAATTAAAATTGATTAGAAACAATTTTATTTTTCAAGGTACACAAACAAGCATAGGACCTAAGGCCTTGGAATAGGATTTTGTGAGTAAACTTCTCCAAGTCTATAAAACTGAACATATGTGTCTGAATAGGGAGTGGTGAAACCCATTATATAATTGTTGTCCTCAAGAGGCTCCGCTCACACCGGAGTTAAGCACGAGGTTGCGTGAAGTTGGTTGCATAGATAACCCTCTAATACCTTCCTAGATTCGGAGATATTTATGGGGTTCTATTCATAATTGGGGGTCTTGATAGTGCCTTTACCTCCATGAGAGGCGATGCTTTTAATATTTTAGGCTTTGATACCTTCCCATATGGTGGACCAAAATTGAAACTACTCACTTGGGCATTGGTTATATCATGGTGACTCTAATTGCTTGACCTAGGTAGTTGCATAGGTTTCTTGCAGGGATTATTTTGTAGGTACCTTAAGTTAGATAGGGATCAGACAACACACAAAATTTATGGAGTATTTCCTTTCCCGGGGGATATGACCGACTATAATGTGAAGACCACGAGGGTCTTGATAATTGATTTTGACACCTCCACTCTATTGTTGCAGAGTATTAGGCCCCTCTTTAGTTTGGGAGGTCCCTTTTAGTCGTTATATCCTGTTTTTGTGCATTGGCCTTTTGATTTATTTATGAGTGTTCTCTCTCATTATTAGTCAGCCTTAGGATTTTGTATTGAATCTCAAGTTTTGATTCATCGTCGAGTGAGACTATCCTCCTCATCGGTCTCTTCATATTTTGAATCTACCACCATGTCTTGATCCTTTACCGAAGCTGCCTCCTAAAATGAATAGAGTTAATAAGTGTGGTACATATATCTCCACCTCCCAAGCTCGTGATCATCCTACCATGAGTATTGAGTCAGATATGAATGTCTTGAGAAGCCCTTCGACTCCCATATTCATTGTGATTAGTGGGGTCCCCTTGACTCCCTTTTCATCGATAGTTTGGATGCAAGAGGCTCCCTCATCTAATGCTACCCAACCCATGAGTTGTGCTCATCCCATGGGAACAAATCCTTTTGTATTCCCATACGGTATGCCAAATTATAATACTCAATAAATACATTTAGCCTCTAATCCTTTCTCGTTTGGTATGCCTGACATGACATCCCAATTCTCATCCTCTATTTCGATGGCTAATTTGAATCCTAGTTTTGGGTATGGGGGCACGATGCCTCCTTATGTTTCTTTCTCATTTGATGGAGGTCATATTCCCCAAGCGACTCCTACGGTAGGAGGTTGGAACTCTCTTTCCTCTGGGCCTAATCCTATCTTCAATGCTCTAGGATGGAGTGCTCAAATGGGTGGTCAATTTACTTCCTATATTTCGTTCGTCATTCCATCTTCCTTCATGTTTATTCCTATGAACGTTTTTATTATGGAAAAATCCCCTTTGTCCTCTGGTGTTCCATCCGGAGGGAGTTACTTTTATGGTATGGTAAACCCTCAGTACAAAGTTCCTTCATCTGGGAGAAACATATATAATCCTTATAATGTCGCTTTCTCTTCGCAAGAATATTTCGTGGGTATGGTTCCCTTACAACCTTTAATGAATTAGTTGGGAGATGATACTATCATATTAGACAAGGCCATGGTATATACCAAAACCATTGTTGGTATGCAATCTCTCAAACCTAATCTTTCCCAAAAGCATTGGCTCAGACGCTGCAACCCTGAATTCCTTTTATGGCCACGCTAAATCTTACAGACTTGTCAAAATTGATGAATGACCCTATGCGTCATGATCCATCATGGTCGCACATCCCCACCAACATTCCTTATGACATTTCAAAGTTTGAAGGTAAGAATGGTGAGGACCCAGGTGACCATGTAACTGCCTTTCACTTTTGGTGCTCATCTAACTACTTTAATGATGATTCTATTCATTTGAGGCTATTTCAATGCACCCTCATAGGGGTCGTCATGAAGTGGTACATCGAGCTACCTGGGGGAACCTGCAAAACTTTCATCCAACCAGATGGTCTTAGTTTTTCTCAATCAATTCCAATTGTTGGTTCGTTACGATGTCAACCTAGAACTTTTATCAACTCTTCGACAAGATAAAGCCACCCATATCTCTGATCATATTCAAGAGTGGTGTAGATGGAAGAGGTTGATTAAATCGTACATTCCTCTAGAGTATCTATTGGAATGGTTCCTCAAGTATGTGTTGCCTTATATTTCGAAGGATGTTTCTACTTCCGGAATGACATTTGAGGAAGAAGCCATCTTCAAATACTAGCAGTTGGACCTTATATATGCTCAATCTGGGATGCTTTACGAAATTCTCCCTGACGCACCGCAGTCAAATTATGATACTAGAAAAAATCTCGAGCCTCATGTCGATGGCATAATAAGATCTACAAATTCTAAGACTACATACCAAGTGATGAACCAACTGAAATATTTGTCTCTTAACCAGTCTATAGCAGGAAAATATTTGGCTTCGTCCTCCACCACCCAGTCATTGGATGTGCATTTTGTATAGTCATCATCAAACTCAAATGGTAGCCAAAAACCCAGAGGGAAAAAGAGGAAAGGATGTGGTAATAATCGTAAGGGTGGGAGAATAATAATAACAAAGCCAAGGATGACAATAATAATAATAAATCGAATAATAATGCTAGTGAGGGAAAGAAAGAAAATAGGAAGATGAAGTTTCCCTATAAAATTTGTATAGATGATCACCTTACCCACTTGTGCCCCAAAATTGAGGAAGCCTCAAGTCTCATAATTCATCTGCCTGTTGTGTTGTTGAACCCTTTTCCACATAACCAAAATATGGCCTCAGGGACCTATAACACTGGAAATGTGTCGAGCATGAGTCAAAACCCTTCGGCACATGATGGTGGGCATATTTGCGTCAATATGGTTCAGTATCAGATTGATGTAGCCATTCGATATCATGATTACAGTTCTTCACGGGCTGGTTTAGGTCTAGAACCTCCTCCTCCCCCGGAAAAAAAATTGCATATTGATCATCTAGAACCTCCAACTCATATTCTAACAGGATTCCTAAAGCATTGTTCCCACAATCCTAATGCCATAGTGGCCCAAAATTACTCAATTGTCAAGGATTTGGGCCAAACCCCATGCGTGATGTCGGCTTTGGATGTGCTCTAGACATGTCCTTCACAAAGGAATTTTTTTCTATATGTGTTAGGATCTCTAGACCTGTGTGGACCAAAGGTTATAAATTTTGATGTCACGGATGTTAAGCCTTGCTTACCTTACCACGTGTTGACGATATAAATTGCAACGAGGATTTTTCCCGCAAAGTCTTGCTAAAACCCTATTATTATAAGCTAACAATATATATAATACTAGTAGGTGGGACCCCCTTTTAGTTTGGAGGATTAGATATGGTTCTTATTTGATTGTTATGTTGTTGTTCGACACTACTTACAGGTTTGAGCATGATTGAAGTTCAAATGTTGGTTCTATTCACAACAAATGGGTGATGGATAATTCATGCTATGTGTGGGTTTCTTTACTCTAAATTCTCAATTCCATGTCACGAGGGCTTATGTGAACTGTTATTTCTATGCTAATTGCACCATGATCTATTACATATTACACCTGCACAAAACATATGTTAGTCATGGAAAAGGATAAAAGAAATATGAAAAAATCTAAGGAAGAAATTAAACTATGCTACTATGCTACTATGCTACACTACACGCATTGAAATTAAAGGATTATTGTTAAGTCCTAGCTAACAGGGTTAGTAGCTATACGATTTATTGAGTTATATGGAACCACATGTGATATGCATTATGGTGTGGTTGGTAATGGTTAATGTGACATAGGGTGGCACATTTGGAAAATAATGGATGTTGGTTTCGATGCATCGATTAATTGAATGGATTAATGGAATGGTTGGATGTCGCGTACTAAGCGATTGGATGAGTAATGGATGGAAGTGATGTGCATTTACTGCACGTCACTCCATACCTCTCCCACTGGCCATCACTCTAGCTTGGCTATTGTTCAATTGTGTTTTGTTGTGGTTAAGCTCCGATTTTCAGGCAAGGGAATAACTGCTCGACCAAGCTCACGTTTTTAAGGCTTTTTGGTTACAAGTATGTCTTCTCACCATCCATGAATCTGCTCTAGTTATGAAATAGATATTGGCTTGGTGATGTATGGGTCTGTTCTTTTCTTGAGACTGGAAACTATGTAAACTTGTGATATTTCTCCAGAATGGTTGTTGTGTGGTTTCGTTGCAAATGGAAAATGATGGTTGAAGTCACAGTTTCATTGATTATTCTGAATGTGGAAGCCATGAAGGCTCTTTGTTGTCTTTATGGGTTTTTGTTGAAGGGTTCATGCAATCTAGACTTGTTGGCTCTCTCCACGCAGTTCCTGTCACCGTACCCAGTCATATTTGTTGTTATGGGGTTGTTGGGTTTGTCTTTGAACTACTTTGTGTCACTGCATATCGTTTCACCTGGTTATTGGCTCGTTATACTATTGGTGTCTGTGTAGTTGGTTATAATGGCTATTATGCCAAGGGGATTTCTTTGAGGTTGATTGCTATGTCATGACTATGTTTTTATATCATCATTACCCAGGTTGATTGGGGAAAACCACGAGGGTTATGCCCTACATGTTCTGGGTGTTATTTATTGGCCCATGAGGGACTTATGCTCCTCTGTTCATAATATATCTTGCCTATTGAACTCTCTCCTTGTCTTGCAAGGCTATGGGTGATATGGCATGTGGGTCCACCGTGTTGTCTCGAAATTTTCTCACCTATTGTTGGTGGTCGTTTCCAATCTCCTTGTGTTGGTTACTCAGAGCCCAGCCTTGATTATTTTAAGCTTGATTTTTATAAATGAACCAATTGTATTTGGTTGGGCACATGGTCGACTGTTATGAGTTGGTGGATTATCGTCGTCAATGGTTGATTATTGGTTGTCCTTGTTAATAGCGTTGACAATGGTTTCTGTGACTGGTGTATAATCAATGTATCCTTTTATTATGGCAATTGATTTGATAGTTCAACATGGTTAATTGGTTGATTCAAGTAATGAAGTGGGAACACAATCGCTGCATCATGTGTTGTAACAGTTGGATTGTTGACTCAACATTGTTTTGTGGTTGATCGGGAATATTCCTCTTTACTTTATGCACTTGGTTGTGTGTTTCCTACAGCATGATATAGGTTGAAATAAGGGTTGTCGTTACTGGGTGTTTTAATTGCCAATCGAGAGTATTGCAATTTAAAATCGTGAAGGTTGTGGCATGGTTGTCCATTGTATATGTTATGGATATCGTTTGATTACACCATCGGAGATGGGCACAGGTTTTATAACAGTATTGTTTTGTTGCAATTTGATTATTAAATTGATTAGAGGAATGGTATCGGGCACGATTTTTGTGTCTGTGTTTGATTTGAAGAAAAAAATCATGGACGGTGGTTGATGTTTCAATGGAACAGAGTGGAAACAAGTGACTGTGTGTTCATTTAGAAATTGTTTTAAATATTAAATGGGACAAATGGGAAGAAACATAACTCTTATACAAGTTGTTTTGGAAGACATATTATTTTGAGTTGGATGACACTGTGTTAAATATTTAATTGAAAACAGTGAGCAAGTTAATACACATAAATGATAAATTATACAAAGTAGTCGTTTAATTGATCATAGTGACTATTTGGTTAGTATTGGATCTTTTGCTTTTAATATAGAATTGTTTTATGGAATTACTTAATTAATTTTTCAAATAGTAACCGCTATCTTCCCCTACCATTTTTTTTTATTTTCGCTAATTACAATCCCCTCGCCTTCCCATATTCATTACTCATTCCATGTTCCTAAAATTTGATTACAGTTAAAAGAAGCTTTGTATTGTGACAGTTTAAGATCACAGGGATGGATTATAGTGATATGTTCTTTGGTTTACATTTCAGTTGATTGTTGTTATCAGTGAGCAGTGACCATGTTATTTTTCCCCTCATTTTAACATTTTTTCGCTCAATACAAACCCCTCGCATATCCCAGAACCTTTGTTCACCCCCTTCTCATTGACAATGGTTAAACAATTTGTATGGATTGAATTGCATGAGTATGATATGTTGTTGAGCCGAAATTTATTTCATATTTTAAAAGAGTTGTTATGTATGGTTGTTAAAGGAACTATTTGCTAATAAATCATGCATACAGGAATGAGATTTTTCAGCTGAGGTAGTCGTGGCAGAGATAACTGAGGAAGAGGTAATTGGAACATGATCCCTAGAATGCCTACATTCTCCATTCACTTTGATGTTTACTCGCAAGAGTTAGGCCGGCTATTTCAGGCTGGGTTTTTCAATTGGATTGGGCAAGGAGTGGTCCAACCTAGGCCTGAAAGGCCTCCCTTCCAAGATCCACAAGCCCCTGGTATTCCTGTGCCCCCTCATGTCTCATTGCAACCCGAGGTTCCCAAAAACAACAGATGGCAAGAAATTGTCCACCCGACAGTCTCCCAACATCATGGCTGGCCCAATTTGTCTTTACCTACTCCCACGCCTATCAATAAGATTGTCCAAGTTTCCCTTGTCCACTCACCAGTTCAGTTCTCCCATGCTAGAAAAAGGTTGAAAATCGAGGCCCACCATGCCCCTAACAAAGGAAAATCCATTGCTGCCCCTTCCTCACCCTCCAGTGACACTGATAAATCTGTTTCCTCCCAGATGCATTTGAGGGACGATTGTTCTCATGTGATCAATGAGATTAGGTATAAAGGCTCAACACAACCAAATTCAAATTCAGAGAGATCAAAAGGTGACCCTAGCAACAAGGGAAAGATTGCATCTCAGAGTGGAAAATATGGATTTTAAGTTTTATTTTATTTATTGTTGATGACAGTTGACTTCAGAAGTTTTGGACAACATGTTTTTTTTGGATATATGAGTAATATATTTTTGAAAAAAATTCAAATGTCAATGAGATAAATTGCCAAACATGAATGTGATGATGGGAGTCACAAAGAAGGATGGTTATGTTTAATTAACTAGTTTTGGTATGATTGTTAAGAGCTAAAGGGGAGTCACAAGGGGTCCCACCTACTAGTTATTATTTATTTAAAACCCTTATTATGATACTTTTCCCCCTAACTAAAAGTTGGTTGAGTTTGTAGTTAACTTAACTAATGAAGTAGTTAAACTACTTCAAACAATTCTAATTTGCTTAAAGGAAAAAGGAAAGGGAGGAACAAGAAGAGAATAGAAGGAGAAGCATATTAAGGTTTGCTCTTTGAGTTTGTGTTGAGATAGTTCAATTTTCATTCATTCCTTAATTTATCACAAGCCTAATTCTTTTTTGTGATAGCAGGGTCTTATTGTAGACAACAAGATTCAGGGCTGAATTACATCATTCAGACACTTGTTTTTCAGAGGTTTTGATCTATCTTTGATAGTTTGTGTAGACTTTTTTGTTTGTAATTTAGTTTTCATGACTGAAAAAGGCTATT
>JASDQU010103345.1:30551-45699 GCA_032191745.1 Picea mariana | reverse complement strand
TTTAAGCCCAATGAACTTCTAAAGGCCATAACTTCCTGCTCTGGAATTAGATTGTGGCACATGAGTAGTATATGGAAATATATTGAACCATAGAACACATTCATGGAGTTGAATAAAAAATTATGGGCATGTTAAACATGTTTAAGATGGCATAGAAGAAACCTGTAGCATTCAAGGCCAAAAACACTAATTGGCCTGGAACTTCAACAGACTGTAACTAGCAGCCTAGAACCTAGAAAGAGGTGAAACTTGGAAAAAATATCCAAAATATGTATATGAAGAAACCCAATTGGGAGCCTACCAAAAATCCAATGGAGCAGGTGCAAAATGCATAATTACAATTCAGATTTGCACCTAGTTGAAGTATGAACAAAAGAATTGATGAACGATTTTCAAATAACCATAACTTTCTACTCAATACTCGGAATTGAGCATAAAAGAAGGATTTGGAAAGGTCTTGGAAAGTAGAATATAAATATTCACCCATAAAATTTATTTGGGCAGTCAATTTTACAAGAAATCAAAAGAAATAATTATGATGCATTATTGAACCAAAATTGTACATAATTTCATGAATTTGTTAAATTATTTAGCCTAGCAAGTTTTTTTTACTACACATTTTGTATAGTTAATATTAGTTAGATCAAATCAGGATAAATACAGAGTTCAGAATCATGGAAGATACACAGGGGGCTTACAACCATGAAGATGGGATCAGATGGATGTATGTCAATATAGGCAATGAAGGTATAAATTCAAATGGACATGGAAAAGGCAAGGAAGAAAACATGAACTTGGTAGAGACCATAAAAAAATTGCAAAAGGATGTTCAAAATTATAAGGTTGATAATGAGCGGCTTATGAAATCCAAGGAGAAGCAGGAGGGATTTAACATGAAATTAATGCAAATCTTGGATAGAATATAAAAGAAGATGGATAAGGAGAATGACTCAATCAAATCAGGAAGTCACGGGTCTCATGATGAGAGGAGAATAACAAGAAGTGTTGGAAGACATCGCCATCACTCCCTAAGGAATTCCACTCTGAGAGAACATAATAGTTCAATCCCATCCCTTGTCAGGAAACATAAGAGGAGGTCTCAGGTGGATGAACTATAGGAAGAAATGAACAAAATTAAGCCTCCTACATTTGATGGTGAACACAAGAAGGATGAGGATGCAGAGACATGATTGCTAGGAATGAGGAAGTATTTTCAATTTCATAATTACTCTTCATGCATAGAAAAAAGAATTTCCATCTATCAGCTCAAAGGAAAAGCATCAATTTGGTGGGACCAAATTGTGTAGGTGCAACACCTTGATGAGAAGAATGTTAATTGGAGGGAATTCAAGAGGTATTTTCAAAAGAAATACTATGACAAGAAAATAAATGAGCTATTTGAACTCAAGCTTGGGAGTATGACCACAGATGAGTATGAAAGGAGGTTTTTAGAGTTGTTGAAGTATGTTTTTTTCATCAAGGATGAGTTGGTTAAGATTCATAGATATTTGAGTGGGTTGTCATCATTTATCAGTGACAAAATACAATATGATGATCCCAAAACATTGGAGGAAACTGTAAGGAGAGATAAATTCCTTTATGATCGACATAAAGGAAGACCAGCTTTCCAAAAATCTTGGGAAGATAAGAATAAAAACATGATAGAACAGAGGAAGAAGGGGACTAAGCCACCATTCTTCAGAAATAATTCTCAGGTACAACTAGCTTCTAGAGAACCTAGAATGACCGAGACAATGGGGCAAAGACCAAGGAAGCCACCTATTCAATGTTGGGGTTGTGGGGGAGATAATATGTAGAAAGATTGTCTTCACAAAGGTGAAAAAGTGAGAATTGTTCACAATGTACAACAATCTAATACAGTGGAGGACATCTGAAGAAATGTACCTAGGATCTATGTAGCCTTGGACAACAAGCAAGCTGAATTTCAGTCACATGTGATTGAAGTGGAAGGTAAGATCAACAACCAAACCATTGCTATTTTAATTGATTCCGGAGCTAGTCATAGTTATCTAGATCCTAAGATGGTGGAAAGATTTCATTTTCCAAGAAGCAAGCTTGGAAAATATTGGTTGGTGTAGCTAGCTATAGGAGCTAAAATAAAAATTAATGAGATGGTTAAGGCATGCCCAATGGACATGAATGGACTGAGCACCAGGGAAGATTTGAACATCATACCTTTAGGTTCCTATGATTTCATAATTGGTATGGATTGGTTGGACCAACGTCATGTTGTCCTAGATTGTTACAATAAGACATTTACTTGATTAGATGAGGAAAGGAACTTAAGGACAATACAAGGATTTCCCAGGGCAGTAACCGTCAGAGAAGTTTCAACTTTGCAGTTGAAGAAAAGTTACAGGAAAGGGTGTCAATTATTTGCACGCATATGAAAGAGACACCTAAAGATAAGGTACCAAATATTGAAGATTATACAGTCCTAAAGGAGTTTGAAGATGTATTTAAAGAAATACTTGGATTTCCCCCTAAAAGAATTGCTCCAGTATCTAACACCCCTTACAAGATGAGTACACCAGAACTGAAGGAATTACAAATGCAACTTGAAGAGCTTCTGAAGAAGGGGTATATACACCCAAGTGTGTCACCTTGGGGTGCCCCAATAGTATTTGTGAAGAAAAAATATGGAACATTGAGACTTTGCATTGACTTTAGATAGCTGAACAAGGTAATTGTGAAGAACAAGTATCATTTTGCAAGGATCGATGACCTCTTTGATCAGCTGAAAGACGCAAAAATATTCTCCAAGATTGATCTCAAGTCAGGCTATCATCAAGTAAGAATTAAACAGGAAGACATCAACAAGATTGTATTCTGAACAAGGTATGGCCATTATGAATTCACAGTGGTGTCATTTGGGTTATCAAATGCACCAGTTGTCTTCATGTGTTTAATGAATGGTATTTTTAGAGAATACTTAGATAAGTTTGTCATTGTCTTTTTGGATGGCATTCTTATATATTCTAAGTCGGAGAAAGAGCATGAAAAACAATTGAGGAGGGTATTACAGGTATTGAGGGAGCATCAGTTGTATGCCAAATTGAGCAAGTGCTCCGCATTAAGCCTGATTTTTATAAATGAACCAATTATATTTGGTTGGGCACATGGTCGACTGTTATGAGTTGGTGGATTATCATCGTCGATGGTTGATTATTGGTTGTCCTTGTTAATAGCGTTGACAATGGTTTCTGTGACTAGTGTATAATCAATGTATCMTTTTATTATGGCAATTGATTTGATAGTTCAGCATGGTTAATTGGTTGATTCAAGTAATGAAGTGGGCACACAATCGCTGCATCATGTGTTGTAACAGTTGGATTGTTGACTCAAAATTGTTTTGTGGTTGATCGGGAATATTCCTCTTTACTTTATGCACTTGGTTGTGTGTTTCCTACAGCATGATATAGGTTGAAATAAGGGTTGTCGTTACTAGGTGTTTTAATTGCCAATCGGGAGTATTGCAATTTAAAATCATGAAGGTTGTGGCATGGTTGTCCATTGTATATGTTATGGATATCGTTTGATTACACCATCAAAGATGGGCACGGGTTTTATAACAATATGGTTTTGTTTCAATTTGATTATTAAATTGATTAGAGGAATGGTATCGGGCACGATTTTTGTGTCTGTGTTTGATTTGAAGAAAAAAATCATGGACGATGGTTGATGTTTCGATGGAACAGAGTGGAAACAAGTGACTGTGTGTTCATTTAGAAATTGTTTTAAATATTAAATGGGACAAATGGGAAGAAACATAACTCTTATACAAGTTGTTTTGGAAGACATATTATTTTGAGTTGGATGACACTCTGTTAAATATTTAATTGAAAACAGTGAGCAAGTTAATACACATAAATGATAAATGGAACTTCAACAGACTGTAACTAGCAGCCTAGAACCCAGAAAGAGGTGAAACTTGGAAAAAATATCCAAAATATGTATATGAAGAAACCTAATTGGGAGCCTACCAAAAATCCAATGGAGCAGGTGCAAAATGCATAATTGCAATTCAGATTTGCACCTAGTTGAAGTATGAACAAAAGAATTGATGAACGATTTTCAAATAACCATAACTTTCTACTCAATACTCGGAATTGAGCATAAAAGCGGGATTTGTAAAGGTCTTGGAAAGTAGAATATAAATATTCACCCATAAAATTGATTTGGGCAGTCAATTTTACAAGAAATCAAAATAAATAATTATGATGCATTATTGAACCAAAATTGTACATAATTTCATGAATTTGTTAAATTATTTAGCCTAGCAAGTTTTTTTGACTACACATTTTGTATAGTTAATATTAGTTAGATCAAATCAGGATAAATACAGAGTTCGGAATCATGGAAGATACACAGGGGGCTTACAACCATGAAGATGGGATCAGATGGATGTATGTCAATATAGGCAATGAAGGTATAAATTCAAATGGACATGGAAAAGGCAAGGAAGAAAACATGAACTTGGTAGAGACCATAAAAAAATTGCAAAAGGATGTTTAAAATTATAAGGTTGATAATGAGCGGCTTATGAAAGCCAAGGAGAAGCAGGAGGGATTTAACATGAAATTAATGCAAATCTTGGATAGAATATAAAAGAAGATGGATAAGGAGAATGACTCAATCAAATCAGGAAGTCACGGGTCTCATGATGAGAGGAGAATAACAAGAAGTGTTGGAAGAAATCGCCATCACTCCCCAAGGAATTCCACTAGGAGAGAACATAATAGTTCAATCCCATCCCTTGTTAGGAAACATAAGAGGAGGTCTCAGGTGGATGAACTACAGGAAGAAATGAACAAAATTAAGCCTCCTACATTTGATGGTGAACACAAGAAGGATGAGGATGCAGAGACATGATTGCTAGGAATGAGTAAGTATTTTCAATTTCATAATTACTCTTCACGCATAGAAAAAAGAATTTCCATCTATCAGCTCAAGGGAAAAGCATCAATTTGGTGGTACCAAATTGTGTAGGTGCAACACCTTATGAGAAGAATGTTACTTGGAGGGAATTCAAGAGGTATTTTCAAAAGAAATACTATGACAAGAAAATAAATGAGCTATTTGAACTCAAGCTTGGGAGTATGACCACAGATGAGTATGAAATGAGGTTTTTAGAGTTGTTGAAGTATGTTTTTTTCATCAAGGATGAGTTGGTTAAGATTCAGAGGTATTTGAGTGGGTTGTCATCATTTATCAGTGACAAAATACAATATGATGATCCCAAAACATTGGAGGAAACCGTAAGGAGAGATAAATTCCTTTATGATTGACATAAAGGAAGACCAACTTTCCAAAAATCTTGGGAAGATAAGAATAAAAACATGATGGAACAGAGGAAGAAGGGGACTAAGCCACCATTCTTCAGAAATAATTCTCAGGTACAACTAGTTTCTAGAGAATCTAGAATGACCGAGACAATGGGGCAAAGACCAAGGAAGCCACCTATTCAATGTTGGGGTTGTGGGGGAGATCATATGTAGAAAGATTGTCTTCACAAAGGTGAAAAAGTGAGAATTGTTCACAGTGTACAACAATCTAATACAGTGGAGGACATCTGAAGAAATGTACCTAGGATCTATGTAGCCTTGGACAACAAGCACGCTGAATTTCAGTCACATGTGATTGAAGTGGAAGGTAAGATCAACAACCAAACCATTGCTATTTTAATTGATTCAGGAGCTAGTCATAGTTATCTAGATCCTAAGATGGTGGAAAGATTTCATTTTTCAAGAAGCAAGATTGGAAAATATTGGTTGGTGTAGCTAGCTATAGGAGCTAAAATAAAAATTAATGAGATGGTTAAGGCATGCCCAATGGACATGAATGGACTGAGCACCAGGGAAGATTTGAACATCATACCTTTAGGTTCCTATGATTTCATAATTGGTATGGATTGGTTGGACCAACATCATGTTGTCCTAGATTGTTACAATAAGACATTTACTTGATTAGATGAGGAAGGGAACTTAAGGACAATACAAGGATTTCCCAGGGAAGTAACCATCGGAGAAGTTTCAACTTTGCAGTTGAAGAAAAGTTACAGGAAAGGGTGTCAAATATTTTCACGCATATGGAAGAGACACCTAAAGATAAGGTACCAAATATTGAAGATTATACAGTCCTAAAGGAGTTTGAAGATGTATTTAAAGAAATACTTGGATTTCCCCCTAAAAGAATTGCTCCAGTATCTAACACCCCTTACAGGATGAGTACACCAGAACTGAAGGAATTACAAATGCAACTTGAAGAGCTTTTGAAGAATGGGTATATACACCCAAGTGTGTCACCTTGGGGTGCCCCAATAGTATTTGTGAAGAAAAAATATGGAACATTGAGACTTTGCATTGACTTTAGATAGCTGAACAAGGTAATTGTGAAGAACAAGTATCATTTTGCAAGGATCGATGACCTCTTTGATCAGTTGAAAGACGCAAAAATATTCTCCAAGATTGATCTCAAGTCAGGCTATCATCAAGTAAGAATTAAACAAGAAGACATCAACAAGATTGTATTCCGAACAAGGTATGGCCATTATGAATTCACAGTGGTGTCATTTGGGTTATCAAATGCACCAGTTGTCTTCATGTGTTTAATGAATGGTATTTTTAGAGAATACTTAGATAAGTTTGTCATTGTCTTTTTGGATGACATTCTTATATATTCTAAGTCGGAGAAAGAGCATGAAAAACAATTGAGGAGGGTATTACAGGTATTGAGGGAGCATCAGTTGTATGCCAAATTGAGCAAGTGCTCCTCATTCTATCAGAAGAAAATTCATTATTTGGGCCATATCATTTTGGAGGAAGGAATAATAGTGGACCTAGAAAATATAAGGGCCATTGAAGGATGGTTAACACCAAGGAATGTCTCTGTGGTAAGATCATTCATAGGACTTGAAGGTTACTATAGGATATTTATTGAGGGATTCTCAAAGATTGCACACACAATCACTTCCTTACAAAAGAAGGTTGTGAAGTTTGAGTGGACATTGGATTGTGAAAGGAGTTTCCAACACTTGAAGAATTTATTAACAAATGCTCCAATACTAAGGATTATTGAACCAAATGAAGACTTCATTATATGCATTGATGCTTGTAAAGAAGATCTTAGCGGAGTCCTTAGTCAAAATGGGTATGTGGTGTGCTATGAATCAAGGAAGTTGAAGGAGCATGAAAGACATTATGCTACTCATGATTTGGAGTTGGTGGTCATAGTGCACGCCTTGAAGATGTAGAGGCACTACCTTACGGGAAAAATATTTGAGTTGAAGAGAGACCATATTGGTCTGAAATATTTATTTGGACAACCAACTCTAAATGCCAAGAAAAGCAGGTGGTTAGAATTTCTCAGTGAATATGACTTTGATATAAAGTATATCAAAGGTAAAGAGAACAAGGTGGTTGATGCACTTGGTAGGAGGGTGCATGAAATGCATGCTACAACCATTAGCATGTACCAATCACATTTGAAAAATGAATTTTACAGGATGCAAAATCAGATCAGAAATACATGGAGGTAAAGAAAAAACTTCAGCAAGGTAATTTACCGCAGAAAATTGAAGACTATAAGCTAGAAAATGATGAAACTTTCATGTACAGGTGCAGAATTTATGTGCTAAATTTCCAGGAATTGAAAAATCTGATATTGTGAGAAATGAATAATGTACCTTATGTTGGGAACTTGGGTTATTAGAAAAGTATTGCAGTTGTCAAGAGTCAATATTATTGGCTAGGAATGAAGAAAGAAGTTGTTGATTTTATTGCTAAGTGTTTGGAGTATCAAAAAGTCAAGGTTGAGCATAGACACCGAGCTAGTTTTCTACAACCATTGCCCATTCCTGAGTGGAAATGGAACGTTGTAACAATGGATTTCTTTACCAAACTTCCCAGACCAAACAAGCAGCATGATTCTATCATGGTAGTGGTGGATAAGCTTACTAAAGTTGCCCGTGTTATTCGAGTAAAGATCACTCACAAGGCAACCAACATTGTTGATAATTATATGAGAGAAATTGTTCGACTACATGGTGTACCCAAGACAATTGTGTCTGACAAAGATCCAAAATTTACATCAAATTTTTGTAAAGGCTTATTTAAGGGATTTGGAACAAATTTGAATTTTAGCACAACTTATCATCCAGATTCAGATGGGAAAACAAAGAGGGTGAATCAAGTGATTGAGTATATGTTGAGGATGTATGTGATAGATAAACCATCAAAATGGGAAGACTACCTATACTTGGTAGAGTTTGCTTATAACAATGGGTACCAAGCATCTCTAAAGATGAGCCCATTTGAGGCACTTTATGGCAGAAGGTGCAACACATCGGTAAGTTGGGACAACCCAGCAAATAGAGCAGTGGTTGGGCCTACTCAGGGAAATGGAAGAGAAAATGATGAAAATAAAACAGAATTTAAAGGCTTCCCAAGACAAGAAGAAAATATATGTTGATAAGGGTAGAACTCATAGGGAATTTAACGTGGGTGACTATGTGTTCTTGAAAGTAAAGGCCAACAAAAGTTCTCTGAAGTTGGGAAATTGTTCAAAGTTGGTAGCTTGTTATTGTGGGTCGTTTGAAATCCTAGAGAGGATTGAGCCTATAGCATGCATGCTTTCTTTGCCTACATCAATGTCTATTCATAATGTATTTCATGTATCATTGCTAAAAAGGTATGTAACTTATGCTAATCATGTCATTGATTGGAGTGTGATTCAGGTGGAGCAAGAAGACACCTTTCAAGTGCATCAGATGTGCATATTAGACCAGAAGATCAAGCATCTCTGGAATCGATCCATGGGGCTAGTAAAGGTACGGTCCTGAAGATGCAACTTGGGAGCACAAGGATGCTATGTGAGAAGAATACCCACACCTTTTTGAAGATTTTTGAAATTTTGGTTGTATATATGTATATATTGCACTGAGGACTGTGCATAAATAAGGGGGAGGGGAATGTAATACCCTTAGGCCAAACCCCAATTGTACATATAATTGTAAATGTAAATATTCTTATAGGCTGGTGAGTCGTTGGAACTTAGTTTTGGTGTTGTGCGCACTTGGGTAAGTGCGTGGAGATTTCATTATCAAGATAGGGGCACACAAGTCATAATGTTGCACGTACTTGGGTAAGTGCATGGTAGTGACTGGGAAGTGCGCAGAGTTGAGTTATCTATGAATACAAATGTATTGAGGCCAAAGTGCCTATGTGGTTATTAGACTGGTGAGCTAAATGTTAATTGGCCAGTGAGCCATCATTGTAAATGTAATCACATGTAAATATTAATAAAAACACATCATTGTTGCAGACCAACCATGTAAAAGAGTATGGGGGACTAAACTCTACTAGATAGGGAAAGGGGGATAAAAGTTAAGGTTAAGGAGATAAGCTAGGGAGCTTAAGCCCAAAGGAATATTATATTAATATTCCTTATAGTATAAAGTATGGATAATTATTTGTATCCTAAGTTCTAAGGATGGGGACAAGTGGGCCCAAGGTAGTTCTCAACATGTCAAGTGACAAGTTGGGAACATGCATACATATAGTTTGGACTTAATTCATTTTCCTATCATTTCCATCATCATTCACTCACTCATTCAGTTGTCCCCCGTACCTTCCTGTTATTGTTACCGTATATGTACCTTGGTTAGTTGGGAGTTGGACTAGAGAAGCAGGTTGTCGGGCCCATAGGATATTAAAGAGGCGAGTTGCCAGGCCCGTGATCATTCTCTCTAGGTGAGAGAATTGCTGGGAATTGATTCTTGAAGGTGCCCAACTGCAGCTACAAGGATTTGAGACTTCTTGTTCGGCCTGTTGTTGAAGCCCCAGAAGGGAAGTGTGGCGGTTGAGGGACTGTTGAGAAGAGAAGGGGCACACTTCCTGGGGTGGGACATGCATGTGGGGAATGAGGGATTGTAGGATGTTAGTTTGAGTTGGCACCTGTGACTGAGTTTTCTTTATGTCTAAGATACCTTAGTCAGGTTAGGAATCCTTTACCCAGGTGGAGTTTAGTCATAGCTCGGTGGTGACCCACTACTAAGGGTTATGAGCAATGTGGTCTAAGGCTAGGAAGAACGTGGAAGGTCTGCACGCAATTGGTGTTATTTTAATCAAAGATAAGTGTCAATTTGTATTAATTCATGTGTTGCGTTAATATTTATGCATTTGTTTTCATGGGTTTTTCCTGTGTTTATTGCATACGTATTTCTATTATTATTTTGTATAAATCTGTGCATTTGTAGAGTAATTTTATAATTTGTATCAGAGTTCGAAATCTAAGTGGCATAACCCAACAGGTGGTTGGGGATGCCACATAATCTATAAATTTCATTTATGCACTCTGCTAATTGGCTCATGCAGGCTCAGTGTTGAAACTAGAGCTCTAATACCACTTTGTAACATCCACAACTCTGATTTGGGAAATGTCACACAAAATTCCAAACTATGATACCAATAAGTTTAATAAATAGAATTGCTTTGCATATGAACAAAGTTATGCAAGCTAACAACAATAATTCATAAACATAATTATAACAGAGATTCCATAACAAAAACATCATAATTCATAACGTGAAATTTACAACAACTCATAAGAGAGACTTATCTTTTATAAAAGATTATCAGTTGCGTGTAGACCTTCCACATTCCTCTCAGCCTTAGACCGCACTTCTCATAACTCTTAGTAGTGGGTCACCCTCGATCTGGGGCTAAAAATTCATCAGGAAAATGAATCCTAAGCCAGGCTAAGATCGGTCAACAACAAAAATACCCAGACTAAGGTGTCAACTATGACAGACACCTTATAGTCTCTCATTCCTCACATGCATGTCCCACCCCGGAAAGTGTGCCCCTTCTCTACTCAGCGGTTCTTCAGCTGCCCCACTTCCCTTCCAAGGCTTCTACAACATGCCCAAAAGGAAGTCGCAGATCCCTGTAGCTACAACTTGGCACCTTGGGTATACAATTCACAATAGTTCTCTCACCTAGAGAGAATGCTCAAGGGCCTAACAACCCTCTACTTCAATAACACACAGGCTTGACAACCCACCTCTTCAATAGCACACGGGTCTGTCAACCCTCCTCTTCAACTCAAAATACCAGGTCCCTAGCAAATAACAACTCTCATGTACAGGTATGGAGATGGCAGTAAGGTATAGATGGTAGGAGAGGATAAGTCGGCATAATGATGAAGAATGAAGAATGATAGAAAATGAATTAAATTCTCCCAAATATATTTGCATGTTCCCAACTTGACACTTGTCATGTTGGGAACTAGATTGGGCCCACATGGGGTATGTTTCTCCACTTTAGAACTTAGGATATATTTTATATCCATAACTTTGGATTTTAGTATTTTAGGAATATTAATATAATAACCTTTGGGCTTAAGCCACCTTAAGTTATCCCCTTTTCTACACTCTTAGCCCCCCTTTCCCTTTTTAGTGGAGTTTATCCCCCCATATTCTTTTGTCTGGTTGGTCTGCAACACTGATGGATTTTATTAATAATATGAATGATTACATATTACAATAATAGGCCCACTAGCCTTTTAGCATTTAGACTCTCTAGCCGAATAATCACATAGTCACTTTGGCCTATAATATCATGGCTCACCAACCTATATAACAAAAGTATATTTACATCAAGGATCAACTTGGGGATATTAGACAAAGGATATTGAACCAAACTCTCTCTCAATAAATGTTATCGATATGGTGTGAAGGTAGATACCCATGGTGTAATTGGCGAGGCCAAGGAGAGGATATGTGAGGTCGTGACCAAGTTGGGAGCACATTTTCTGGTTGTGGGTAGCCATGGACATGGGACTTTCGTCAAGTATTTAATCATACTTGTTTTACCATTTGTGCTCTTCAATCTAATTTGATGATGAATTACGTGCTTAATTAACTCGTTGGTGGTGTGATTGACAATTTACAGAGTAATCAAGCGAAGTGTGAGTGATTATTGTGCTCATAACGCTACGTGCCCTGTGGTGGTAATCAACAAAATGGTCTTTACATGATAGAGAAGAGATTTGATCTTGTGCTTATGGCTTCTTTCTATGGCGTCATGAAGGATTCTGAGCCTTTGGGATGCGTAAGGTTTTGTGAAGCTTAGAGAATTGAAGTAGCCTATTTTTCTTTCAAGATTTGAATGTTATATTTATGGTGCATTTTTCTTTCAGGATTTGAATGTTATATTTATGGTTTTGTGTAGATAACATGTTTTGGAACATGGTTTAATGGATTAAGTTTGCTCCTTATATTTTTTTTATCTGATGCCAATCACAACAATTGAGGATTGCAACAAAGTTTCCTTAGTGACACCGAGGCTAAGGATTATTCACTCTTATGAATATATTTTTTTCTTTTTTGGATTTTGTTTTGCAATGATATTAGAATGTTATTAAAATGGAAAGAAAATTTTTCATTTTTGAATTTGGTAATTTTAACAATTATTATTATTTTTTTAATAGGATATATATATTTTTTAAATATTAAGCTTTTTTTTATATTTATACAATTTTTTGAATTTGATAATAGTAATATTTTTAAAAAATTAAAAAATTAGGGTGTTTTTTTTAAAGGTTGGAAAAATTAAGATTATTTTGGAAAGATGGAAAATGAAGCAAATTAACTTATATTAACCACTTCACTTTACTATTGTGGTGGTTTTACTAGTTATATAGATAAAAGAATTTAAGTAAATAAATTGGATTGAATATCTCCACAAATTTTAGTAATCTCTCTTCTCAAAAATATAACTTAAAATGATCAAGAACTTAGAATGTACCAGTTATATATTGGAATTTAAGTAACCAGTAGGCTAAGAGCAAACAGATCTTCCGTTAGATTTTCAGGAGTAGTCTAAGTTTTGCATGGATTAAAGTTCTATGCATTTCAAAATCTTATCCAAAGATTTTACCCCAATCTAAATCCATCCAGATGCTCAAAAAATCGATCAAAATTCTGAATTGACCAAAAATTTAAAAACAAGTAAACGGAAAACCTGCCGAAAAAATAACTCACAAGAAAAGATTACTCTCCGGTTATCCCAGTGCTTCAAGTAAATAGAGGAACGTATTGAGTCCCTTAACCTCTCTTTTCCGGAAAATATGACCGGAAATGGTAAAAACGTAGAATGTACCAGGTACAAATCGGTGCCAAGTAAAACGCTAGAATAGGATACAATTTAAACCTGCACGGCAGTCCTTTGGTGATTCGTCTAAGCACGCACTGACAATGACAGAGTGTCAGCACTCTGCCAGACATTTATGACTGCGCCGCCAGGTGCTTAGACTCCCTTGGTCGGGAAGAGATAGCGGTTTGTCCGATTCGTAACGGAGCCAATTTCGAAGACGTTGTGATATGTGCAGTCTCGAGTCGCGACACGCGGCGATGATTAGGATTTTGATAGCAGGCTGTCCGATGACCGTAACGGAAGCAATTTTGAGTACGCTGTGATACGTGTAGTCGGGACAGGCGGCGATGATTAGGATTTTTAACTGACACATTTATAACGAAAACGGCAATCCAGTTATAGAATATTTACTCCCGATAGTACGCTTCCTGGTACCATGCTGCTGTATCTTCCCACACGCTTGAGAATATCGCGCTTTCAGCTGCGGCCCGCGGCCGCCGCTGCCAAATCCATCAAACACACGTGTGAGAATATCACAAAATCAAACGCCGCACTACTGGATCTTGGCAAACCTTAAGCCGTATATCGAAATGTTATAATTAATTGAAATAAATAAATAAATAATAAAACGCCGCATCACTGGATCTTGGCAAACCCTAGCCTTAAATAGAAATGTTATAATTAGTTGCAATATATAAAAGAGATTATTGTCTCTAGATGCTCTTTACAATTTAATATGGTTGAGAAGTTGTCACCTTACGGTAATGTTAGATTTAAAGAAAAAAAAAATTGAAAAACATAAATCGTTTAGAATTCCAGAAAACTCATTATGACATTTTAACCCACTAAAATACTCAGAACACACGTGGAGGTTATACGAGGCCAGCATTGAACAACCTGCTTCCAAATATTAAATGCCACAGCAGAATACCTCCAAATCCAACACCAAAACATTGAAATGAAAGGTAGAGCTGGAGACACTGGAAATTCCTGTCCCTTTTAGGGTTGCAAGAAAGCTTGTACAGTTGCCTAAACTCTGTTGCGTATTCCAAGTGGCTCGTCGTTTATTTATTGTGTCGTCTTGTTGCTCGAGAGGAGACTTACACAACGCCGCACCAACAGCACCATTTTAAACCCGATTGTTGTAGTGGTTTTTCTAGAGTATCCAATGAGTTATTGTATTGAGAGGTGTTTTTTAAGTGCAGGTTTTTGCTCTCCTTTTATTTTCTAGACATATTTGATGCTAGAACCTTATTTATTTAGAGATGTTTTTTCTAGTATTTACTTGGATTTGGGTGGGGAGGTGAGTAATATTAAAGAAAACTTAATAATGATGGAGTAGTATTTGGAACATCAAATTTGAATTTGTTTTTATGGTTTTTTTTTCCATAAAAAATATATATTTCATAGAAAAAAAAGAAGTATTTTATGAGAAAAATATGTATGATTGTTTAATATAAAAATGATATTTACATTTAAAAATATTAATAAAAAAATGAATATTTCAATATTCATAGTAATAAAATATTTTTAAATAAATTTATAATATATAAAGTATATAAAGCAGTTACCTCCTTCATGCCTCTTGCTCCTGTCAGGCACTATGAAGGCCTGTGCTCTGGAATGTTCTTTCATTCCTTATTTGCCTTGTGCTCGACTATTTCTCGGTTTTCTCTTCTCCCATTTCATTTTCACCTTGCGCTCGACTATTTGGTCGCCCACGATAAATCCTCCATTGTTTATCCTGCCCAATCCTCACCTAGATGCTCACACCATGCCCATGGAGAGGGGCAAATCCAGAAGGAGCCAGTTGTACTACAACGCCCTTACCAGACACAATAGACTCCCCCCCTCTTAGCGTGCCCTCATCATTACCAGTTGTCTTGACTAGAGCCATAATCGGCCTCAGCTACCCCGGTCTCCAACCTCCAATCCCACCATTGACCTTGGCAGTTGCCCAATCAAGGAGGAAA
>JASDQU010103345.1:0-14828 GCA_032191745.1 Picea mariana | reverse complement strand
TCCCTACCTCCCTCTATTGCTAGCGGGAAAACCCCCCCTATGGCTACACTAGGGTTTACAATGTAGGCATATCAATGAATGTGTAAAAGTGTCCTACTTTTCTAACTATCCCAAATGTATCCCAGACTCATACATGAAAGACAAAGTGATAAGGATCGAGTAACTGTACCTTTTACTCCACGTCCAGTGTCGATCCTCTCACACTTGATAGCTCCGCTGACTGCAAACCTCCTCCCAAGGCTAGCTTACATTCACAAACATATAAATAGGAAACTACAAACATGCGTTTCATATATAAATCATGGGTTAGACGTTAGAATAAAACATAAATCAAATGAAAATATTTGACACATCATATTTCGGGATAGGAAAAGTATTTATTTTATTGATATCACAATGATTACTTACAACAAGGTCGGATATTGCTCCACAAACCTGGTCTGGGCTCCTCTTCACCAAGCTCCAAGTGGACCTCCGCGTATCTTTCTCCTCTCAACCTTCTTCTTGGAAATGGAATGGGCTTATGATGGAGGTAAAAGGGCAAAATGGGGAATTCTGATGTAATTCTCACAATAATGTTGCAAATGCTTGGGGCAAGGAGGGGATGTGAAATGGGCATAGTTTCATTGTTCTTATGCTTAGCTTGGGAATGAGAACCCAACACCTCCATTTGTATGACAAAAGAATGGTTATTCAGTTGGGTGACTGGATATAGGCGGTAGATTAGTTGGGAAACTACCCAATAGCCCATAATCTCAACGAAATCCTTAAATTTTTTTAATTTTTGCAACTTTTGCAAGTATACGTGGGTTGTAACGGTGCAACTAGCATATGTACGCAGGCTCCAATGGTGCAACAGGTGTGTGTACATGGGAAGTAATGGTGTAGGGCACGTACATCTTCAAAAAATGAGTTTTTAAGAAGAGCAACTCAATGATGGCTTGGAAAAAATAGCAAGTAAGAGGGCCAAATGCCAGGTATGCATGTATGGAGCAATTTAGGGTTATAAAAAATTCCCCCTAATGTGTGAGTTCAGAAGAGCATGTGATGGCCAATATACATTAAAAAATCTTCACCAATGTACGAAGCAAGTGAGCCCGAGACCAGAGTTCGGGATGTGCCATCTTCAAAAATAACAATTGTCTCTCTGAGGCAGGCATACCCATGCTCGAGATGAAATAAATCATGGATGTCAATCAAATACATTGTAGATCCATGTCATATAACTATATAGAGTGTAGCCGTGAGCAATACACAATGAATCTAGATCTAAAAATCACAGATATACATGTATAGTATCCATCTTCAAGAAGCAAATGATGCTTGATGGTTGGAGATGCGGCCTTGAGAGCTTGAGAAACAACTTCAAGATCTTCAAAACTCATGTACGAGTGTAATGTGAGTGTACAATTTCACTACCCAGAGGTCTTCGATGACTCGTTGGGAACAAACAAGAGGATCTCGGTAATCAGGCAAAGAACTTCATTGATTTCGAAAAAGGACTTGATTGGACTTTCGGGATGGTCGGACATGAGGTGAAGAGAAAAAATACAGAAAGTCCGACTCAAGTTGGGTAAAACTTAGAAAATAGCACGAAAAATGATCAGACTCGGGCAACATGACATTGACATAAGTTCATGATGCAGGAGGTAACGCAAACTCTCCATGTGTTTGGAAGAATAACCAAATGGAGGAGGACATGAATCTATGTAGTGAGAATAGATTCCTAAGGTCATACTAGATCCCAAATCTTGACAAACAAATGGAAGGATGTGATTTGTTCAAGGGCGACTCATTATGCTGCCAAAAAAGAATATATATTTCTCGTCCTCTTTTTGGGGGGTATTTTTTTATTTTTTTGTCTTTTTCAAGATTTTTAAAGAGATTGAAAAAGAATAAAAGAAGGATACGTTACAAAGGAGGAACGAGTGTCGCAAGCATACTAGTTCCAAGAGCGAGGAATGCACTAATTCTCAGAGCAAGGAGACATGTGCAAGAAAAGGACACTTGAGGAAAATTCCTCCATGGGTCAAGGTGTCAGGTCGCAGAGGTAAAGTGCTACAAGGCTTGCGTATAAGCCATGCTTCAAAGGTTTAGTTGAGAGAAAAATGGAGTCGGCATTAGGCCAAAGACACAGAGATGCAAATGCGATTAGCAGGACATGATGAACCCCCCTCCAATGTATTTTTCACGAGTCGAGAGAAGGTAAGCTTGGTAGTTTTTTCACGTTTTAGAAAGTCTGAAAAAATGTAAAAGAAGACTCTATTGGGGTACCTTTTTCGAAAATAGTCTAGTCGGTTCTAAAAAGGGGTAAACTAGCACCGAGAAGAGGTCTATTCAAAACCATTTTAACAACTGTGAAACAGACAATATCACTTGGCAATCTTTTCAATTTTAAGGATTCTGAAAAGATCTTAACTATGGACTCGGCCTTTTTCTAGATTTAGTCTCCTTAGCCCGAAAAAGTATAAAATTTACTGAGAAAAACTCTCCCAATGAGACGAATCTCTCGAGGTGTACCTTTTTCCTCCTTAATCTAGAGGCCGAAAAAAGGGATAAACTCATGCCAGTAGATGTTCTTTTGTACCAATTTAATGAGTGTGAAGGAACAAGATCACTCGACGATCTTTTCAATTTTAAGGAGTCGGAAAAGAGCTTAACTATGGACTCCATAAGGGATGTTCTTTTGGACCAATTTAACGAGAGTGAAGGAACAAGGTCACTCGACGATATTTTCAATTTTAAGGAGTCTAAAAAGAGCTTAACTATGGACTCTGTGGGGGTTCCTTTTCATAAATTTAGTTCCTCATGCCCGAAAAAGGGTTAAACTTATACCTGAGGATACTCTTCTAGCAAACCGAAATTCCTAGAGTATACCTTTGTTCGTAAAAATGACCATCCGGACCGAAAAAGGGATAAACTACCGCCGGAAAAACGTGCCTTCAAATTTTAGTTTGGCGAGAGTGAAGGAAAACAAGATCGCTCAAAAATATTTTCATGTTTAGAGAGTCTAAAAAGGGCTTAAAGAAGACTCCAAGAGCTTACTTTTCTCAGTTAATCCAAACAATATTGAAAAGCATAAATGTAGTCTCGTCGGATGTTGCTTTCGGATTTCAAATCGAGCTTGAAAGACAACAAAGTATGCTCATTTTTGGCAGTCCCGAGGGTGAGGCCAAGAGTGATGACCCATTAGATGTATGAGGCTCAATCTTGTAATCAGGATAGGACTAACAAGGACTCCCGAGCCTAAATTCATTAACGACAGCATGGACACCAAAATGCCACAAGGATCTACCTAGGGCATCCATGAAAAGTTAGGCTCTACCACCTAATTATGACACTTCTAAAGCAACAATGATGATTCTGTTTCACAGTTCGGTGGGATCGATCATATGGAAAAGCGGAAAAGATAACAAGATGTAGAAAGTGGAGGTGGAATCCTAATATGAAAGAAGTTGGAAAAATGACTTTTACCAAAGGATCTTTAAAAGTGACCCATCTCCCAAAAAGTTTTCCAAACCAAAAGTGAAGTTCACCATAACATCCAATGAGAAACTCAAGAACCACATTAAATTATTTTCAAACTAGAAAAAAAAAACGACAAAAGGGTTCAAAAAAGTGGCAAAATGGGCCAAAAAAGTCTATAAATAGAAGCTGACAGCTCATTTTCACCATTGCAATTTGAGGATTAACCAAAAAGTGAAAAATACCCCTTTGCTAAAAGAATTGATTCTGGGAGCTTTAGAGGACGAAACAAACTTCTTCTCTGACCAAGTAAGTATAAACTCATCCCTCTTGTATTTCCATTTATCATTTATGCATTTCTTTTATTTTTGGGGGGGGCGTGCCCTTATAAAAAAGGGAATCCCTACATGTATGCGGGTTGTCTAAGGACAGCCTGCATATGCCCATAGACAAAAAACAATCTTCCCATGTGCATACGCGACTGTGTCCAAGACAACCCGCATACACCCTCAATAACATAGAAAAAGTGAATATGCAAGAGCTAACTCTCCCCTTGAACTTGTCATGTAACATGATGTATGCCCACTGGAGAGAGAGGGAGCATGAGTTTATCGATATCTTGGTCAATGAGCATCTCGCTTCTATTTCTGCATTGAAACAATGTGGTTTATGGAAGTTCTATTGGTGTCCATTCATGAGGGCACAACCCAGGCTGTTGAATGCCTTGGTGGATTATTGGCACCCTAACGCAGAGGCATTTATGCTCGAGGGGCATTCATTGACTCCAATGACTGAGGAAATTTAATTCTTGACCGGCCTCTCAAGGAGAGGGGAACCAGTCAACTTGCGTGCATTGCCCCCCGGGCCTTACAACATCACCGAACTGATTGGAATGCATTGGGAGGCCGACATTGAGAAAGTAGGGTCTCAGGTGTCGATTCAAAAGATCACCAAGCTATCACTAAAGGTGATAGTTTTTCTTATTGGGTAGATCACTGGATCCACAACCTTACATCATGCCACTCGGGTGCACATGTATTGTGCATTGCAGTGCCTAAACACATGAGCATTCAACTGGAGCACGACCATGCTTGACTACATGAAGAGACAACTCATAGAGTGTCAAGGGCGGAGTAACATAAACTTCGGGTTTGGTACCATTTTCTACTCGTTCTTCTTTGAGAAGGTACCTAGCATGAGTCCACGAGAGACGATACAGAGGCATGTTGCCTCCTTCCTAGCAGTGTGTAGCTGGGCAACATTGATGCCACGACAGGGGGGAGGAAGGACCATAGAGGCCTTCGATGATAATGTTTTTGACTGGTGGGCATGGAAGACTCTAGTGATAGATGACTACCCCTACGCTGGAATCAACTTTTCCATGGATCTAGACATGCCCGTACCTCCTGGAGAGGAGCGAGGAGAGATAGGTACATTTGCTTTTAAAGTTATTTAATTTTTAATTTCTTTTTTATATATATCATTTTTTATGTGTACCAAAGTATCTGACAACTATGTATTTGTTATGTACAAATGTGGGACCGGTACGTCTGACAAACTTTTTGAGGACCAGGCGACATCCTCGACTAGAGGCAGTACCAACAACAACCTCCATATTAGCAGCAGTGGCAGAGGGACCTCCAGCCGAAGAGGCTGAGAGATTTTTGAGACGAGTGGAGTGGAACCTCACTACCCTCACTCGTGTAGTTCCCATGGTCGAGATCAAGCATCTCCCACCATCGATGAAGCCTCACATAGTTGGGGTGCCACGAACATGGGTCCAACTCTTCCGACGTTTGGAAAACACCGTTGCACTACGGCAGGGCCAATAGGCCCTGAGCTTAGATAGGATGGACCTCTTATGTGCCGAGGGCACTCTTTTGTATATGTTTTAGGGCATAAGCCCTGTGATGTATACTAGATATGTATTTTTTAGGCATTCGCGCCCACCGATGTACTCTGACACTTTTTGATATATATATATATATATATATATGTATGTATGTATGTATGTATGTATGTATGTATTTACATCTTTTATGTCTTATGGATCACATCTTTACAAATGTATGTGCAAGTGTATGTGTGTGTTTATTTTTATGTGTGTGCAATATGCTAATCTAATATTTGATTAGCTCGAGTATCTGTCATTTGATTTAATCTCCTAGGAACATGGATATACGTAATGTAATCAAAGCAACATTCTAAGAGACATACCCTAAGGAATCGTTGGTGTAAAGTAGGATCATAAACACAGTAAACCCCATTTAATTGGGACACAACCAGATGTGCATCTAAGTAGACTTGGAGGTGAGAGATACCATGCAACAAAGCGTCATGAAGCAACTCTATCACTGCGTTGTACTTGGTGACATTGTTTGTGGTGTCACCTAGACAGATACCTCCCGAAGATAGCAACTGGCCCTACGGCATGAAAATCACCCAAGCTGCAGAAGAAAGCCTCTGATTGTGTCGGCTAGCATCATCCACAAACTCAACGAACACCTCTGATTCACTTGACATCTTCCACAGTGAAAAAGATGACATAAATAATGACACGTCCATAAAACAAAAAGACAAAAAGTAACTGTATAAGAACTATACATATGTACAATAAGTCACCCAAGAGACCATCCTACGAGTAATAATTCTTAAGGTGGATCCCATTTCTAGGCTCCGCCAAAGCGTTTCCCTCAAAGTCAACCATATGATAAGTGCCCTTCTTTAAGACTTCTTTCACAATGAAAGGTCTGAACCACGTGGGTTTGAACTTACTTGCCCCCGGGGGATCCTTATCCTGGTCATAGACTAGGACAAGGTTGCCTTCGAAAAAAATCTGAGGATGAATGGACCAATTATATTGACACTTAAATCATTTCTTGTGAGCCTCATTAGCCAAGGCTGCATCACGGCATTTCTCATCGAGCTGCTAGATATATAATAAGTGTTTCTCAAGTGGTGAAGTGTCTGGAAATAACTCTACTGGCAACTTTAGAGATGGGATCTGGCACTCTATTGGAAAGACTGCTTCCATCTTGTCAACGAGTTGAAAAGGTGAGAAAGTGGTGGCAGTCTTTACAGACGTTCAGTAGGCCCATAATGCTGAATACAACATCAAATGCCAATTTGACTTGGAAGAATTGATCGTTTGTTGCAGAACATTCTTGAGGGACTTATTGACAGCTTCCACCTAACCATTTTCTTGTGGGTAGTAGGGTGATGAATTATCTTTCATGAAACCAAGCTTTGATGTTAACTCAGACATCATTCTATTCTGAAAGTGACTGCCATGGTCAGTGAAAATATCCTTCGAGATGTTGAACCTTGCTATTATCTGGTTAAAAATAAAGAGAGTTGTTGTCTCTCCATCATTATTAAATGTTAGCATAACCTCGACCCACTTTGTGAAGTATTCTACTGCTACGATGATATAATGATGCCCCCTGGCTGAATCCAGGTGGCATGTATTAAAATCAATCCCCCACTTGGTGAAGGGACCAACAGTAATTATGGGAAACATGGGAGCGGGGTTTTCCCTCATCTTCCGAGAGAAGATCTGACATGGGTGGCACTTCTTGACCGATTCAATGCAATCCTTGATTAACGTCGACCAAAAGTAACCAACTCGTAGAATCTTTTGTCTATTTCCAACCCAAACAAATGACCACCACATGCTCCTGTGGGGTAGTCGTTAAGAACAAGTTTCACTTCTTCGTGAATGAGGCACTGGTGAAGGATGCAATCTACACCTCGACGATACAAAGTATCATCGAGTATGAGATAGTTTCATGCCTGATAGCATATATGTCGACTCTCATCACGAGAAGTAGAGGCGGGGCACTTCAAAGTATGGAGATAGACTAGTATATCTCCATACCAGGGGTCCGAAGATGAAATCAGAAAAAGATCTCCTTTAATCGGGGGCTCTTCAGGCATAACATCACTTGATTCGACTGGAAGTTCCAAGATAAGTTCCGCAAAGACTAGTGACTTTTTGGATTTCGCAAAAACAAAATCCAAGTCAAACTTCTGGAGGATAACAATCCATCTACTAATCTTTCCGTTGATGACGCGTCATGTCAACACATATTAAAATGGATTCACAATGACAACGATGGTGGTATTATGAAGTAGAATATAATGATGGAACCACTAGATAGCATGCACTACTGCCAACGCAAGCTTCTTAACATGGGAGTATTTGAGTTCTGGTCCAACCAGGCCTTGACTCAAATAATAAATCACATGCTCTTCAAGCAAATCGTCCTCTTGAACCAAGACCATACCGATGATCAACTCTACAGTGGACAAGTATAATAAGAAGTATTTTTTATAATTAGGAGGTTGGAGCAGAGGGGAAGACGTGAGGGTGCATTTAATTGCTTCTAAAGAGCACTAAGCAATTTCGTACCAATAGAAAGGGACTCCCTTTATTAGTAAACGCATGAACCCTTTAGTGATCTCGACATAGTTTGTGATAAAACACTGAAGAAAGTTCATTTTTCCTTGTAAGCTTTGAAGCCGAGGGAATGTGCACGGGGGTGGCAACTGAACTATCGCCTCAACCTTCAGAGGATCTACCATGATCCTTGTTTTTGAAAATATGAAACCTATAAGACGACCCGACGTCATGCAGAAACTGCATTTGTTAGGATTCAAGTGAATCTGATAGTAGCAACATCACTCAAATATTAGTTGGAGGTGCGTGGGATGATCAACTCTATTACGAGATCCTGATGTTAAATCATCGAGATAAGCCTCGAATATATTTCTAAGGTCGTGGAAAGCAAAAGAAATGACCCACTGAAAAGTGGCTCCAACATTCTTCAGGCCAAAATGCATATTACGATAAGAAAATGTGCCCCACAGATAGATAAAATTTGCTTTATGTTGGTCTTCGGGTTTGATCTGTATCTAGTTGTACCCTGAAAAACCATCAATGAAATCAAAGACCTCACAGCCTGTGCATTCATCGACAATCTGGTCAATGAATAGGGTGGGGAAATTCTCCTTTAGACAAGCCTTGTTCAAATCACGGAATTCCATACACACGCGAATCATGCCTTTCTTTCTATTGACCGAAATGGGATTTGACACCCAATGAGTCAACTAAACGAGGTAGATGAAACCGAGTTTGAGCAGTTTCTCTACTTCAGCCTTAATAGCTTCCGCTTTCCGAGGATTCACCGGATGAAGCTTCTATTGGACCGGCTTGGTGTTAGGATAAGTCGTTATCTCATGTTCAACGATTCTGGGATCAATGTCTGGCATTTCCTCGTAAAACCAGGAAAAAATGTCGCAGAATTCCTTAAATAAATCTAAATCTCCTCGAGGGAGCAGTCCGCTCCAACGAAGACATTCTCCATGACTCCAGGGGTTCTGGAGATGTTAATAGGTATCGTTTTCACGATAGTTTCCATATTACCCTCGGCATAAACCGTGTGCGTAGCCATAGGATTAATAGGAAAATACCTATTTCTAGTCATAGCCAACACGAATTCACCTTCCTCTATTCTTCTTAACTCTGGGAGGAAATAAGATCTGTGATGGATATCATCCCATGGTCTATCTAGACTAGTCAATGCCTCTAAGATCACCTCATCATAGGGAAAGACCAAGTCTAAAGAATTGGTAGTGGCAAGGGAACCTTGAGACCAAATAGGCTCGAGAACTGGATCTATCTTCTGTGCGGGAGTCGGATCGAGGTCGTTTGAAGCTTGTTGGACAATACTGTATGAAACTTCTATTGCGGACAAGGGCATGGCCATGCCAAGATGCCCTGTCCCTTCCATCAAGGCCGATGGGGAAGGAAGAGTCCACAGATCATTAAAGGACGTTATACGAAATGATGACACTTGAAATATTTCAGCCCTAGGTTGGTCGGGGGCAGCCAATATCATATTGAAATCACTAGAGGGAGGTGGGTAATCAAAAGTACCCATCAAATGTGGGCACAAACCAACCCCTACATTGATGACGTCAGGCTGAGGATTATCAATAATCAGGACCGTGGATGCCCCCGATGAAGGGTCATGCCTGAAGAAGGACAATTGGTCAATGGTTACAATTCGGCCCTTGTATGGAAACAACAAGACTTGAAAAAAAGTGGCAACCACTACATGCATTGCATAGGTCCAACTCCTTCCTAACAGAAGGTTGTAGTTGAGAGGCACATCGACAACTTCAACTTCGAAGTACACGGTCTTCCCTCCTAACTGCACGGGGAAAGAAGAATGATTCCATGTGGTCTGAAAGAATGATCGTTGAAAGCAGTAAGCAGAGTAGGTGATGGAGACAAAATGGGTTGTCCAATGGCCTTCCAACATGCCAACAACATCATGCAAGTCGAGGCACCCTCATCAACCACTGTGCAGAAAATATTCTGAGTAAAATATTTCATAGGGTGAGCCACTACTATCTAAAATGCCACGTGGTAAGGGAGATGCGGTTTCAAGTCGGTCATATCAAGCATGATCGTTCCCGGATTACAAGTCTCAACAGATCCCAAAGTGGACAATAGAGCCTTTCTCTGCGAAGGGCAGTTCTGGAGGACCTCCAAAGTAAACATCACGCAAGGGGTTTGTGACAAATCCTCCACCACAGAGTAATTATGGGCGGCCCTCGCGTTTGGATTATACGAAGATTTCTTGAAATCCCCTTTCAGGATGTGTGTCATTGTTTCACCCATCGTCTTCTCAATCTGGAGAGGAACAGATGGGTTTACGCTTCCTTACCCTTTTTAGCAATGGTGGGACCTGTACTTTTATCAAACTCTTTCGACATTGCCATTCTCGGATGTGATCCGAGATATGATCGGCCTTTGTCTGTTGAAAGTTGGCCAACAATTCAGTGTCAACATCATATCTCAGAGGTAGTTGGAAATGGTTCAGAAAAACCATCGCCAAATCACTAAAGTAAGAGTATCTTGAGCGGTCGATCTCAGTGTACCATTTCGTGGCACCCCCAATAAGAGTGCATTGAAACATGCGTGATTGTACAGAGTCATCTCACAGTGAGTTTGATGAGCACCCTAGGTGAAAATTTGTCACGTGATCACCCAGATCTTTTCCAGGCTTACCTTCGAACTTCGGAAAGTCTGAGGGAAACTTAGTCGGCATGGGAGGCCAATGTGGATCATGAAAAATTGGGTCGTTTAACAACCTTGACAACTATGGCAAATGTAACGTTGCCAGAAATCGTAGCTTAGGTTGTTGACTATGTACAGGAAGAAAGGAGCCTAGAGTTTGACTGGCACCAAGCTGCTAGGAAAAGTTGGGCTGCTGACCAGGGTTCTGGTAAATACCATGGCCTTGGACGGCGTACGGATATTGCGTTTGTTGGGAAATCATCGGTTGATTCTCGTAATTGGACATTGAGGGATGGGCAGGGATTTCTCCCTGCGTTGTGTTCCAAAGATTTTGGAAAGGGTTTCCCCCTACCGATCCGACGGGCATAGGTACTGAGTCTTTCCTGGGGTTCCATTGACCATGTAAGGGGTTTCCCCTGATCGACATCCCTGACGAGGGAACTGCTCCCTTCCATGGATTCCAGAGTCCTTGTGAGGAGAAGACTCATGTGTTTTCCCTTATGTAGGAATAGTACCCTACATAGGATTCTGTTGTCCAAAACCAAGGTTTCCCCCATCCGAGACAACAACTGACGAGAAAGCGTTATTACCAAATGCGTCGAACAAAGAGAATGACATTGAACCCACCAGCATGGTGTAGGAAGAAGGTCCTAGACTGCCTGTTCCAAACACAATGTAGTTCATGTTTGACCCGACGAGTTGTTGGGGAGCACCGCCGAGCAAGGGGGATGAAGGAGGTATATGACCCCTTCTGTAAGGGATAGCGTTATAGGGGGCTGAGGTGCCCCCCATGGACCCTTGCAAAGGATCATTTGAGCTCCCTGCCCCCAGACCCATGGTTTGTAGGGTGGAGTATGTGAGGACAAAGTTCATGTCAAAGTCGGGCATCTCATATGAAAATGGAGGACCCGTCGCACTCTGTGTGAACGGAGCAGTGATCGCCACCATAGACGGAATCAAACCATTGCCCAAAGTAGAGGTGGTCGATACCATGGTGGTCCAGACCGACGAAGGTGGGTTAGGAGGTGGAATTCCCCCTATGGTGGTGGTCGTTGAGGGAGTGTGAGGACTCCCTGATGAAGTAGTATCATTTGCATCCATATTTTCCTGGAAGACTATATGATGCTCGTGATGTGTTACCCTTGGAGGGACAGCTTGTATCAATAGTGGCGCCAACAAGTTAGTGATTAGAGTGTTGGATGGCCTGAGAGCTTTTGCTTCAAGGTTAGAAATAGTAGGTTCCTCTAGATTCAAGTGGTCTCCTCTTGGAGCTTGATCGGGCATAGTTTCCTGCGGCCTGATTTCTTCAAATGAACCTTGTTGGTCAAGTCTTCACTGTAACGATCGAGGTGGTGGCTCCAAAGTAACTGACAGCAGGCCCTGAAGCCTTCGTGACTGATGGAGCTCTTGATATTCCACTTTTTGAGAATATCAACAACATGGTAAGGCTTTTACTAACGTTTCAAAACAAGCACACACTAGAAAAGTTCCTACAAGATAAAGAAAGAAAAACACTATCTAGTTGGAAGAACAATTACGCTAGCCAACACTAGAGAAAATTACCAGTGCAAGTGCAACTCGAACATGAAAGAACCCTCTAGGTATACTCTGCAAAGTATGGCCCGACGTCTTCCCTAGGTTCTGCGGTATACCCTCATAGTCACTTGTGTAAGTCCCTAGAATAAAGGAAACTAAGTTTCTGGCTCGCAAACAGTCACCAGGAGGGTACAGTAGACAGTTGGGTGGACTGCAATGAGCAGGATAACAAGCCCAAAACCTACCAAGGGTATCAAAATCAAGTGGTCCAGAAGACAACTGAGGATCCCGAATGGATTCGGGGTCCACGAAGCTTCATAGGCAAATGCAACCGAAAGTATCCCACGACAAGTCCTTAATATGTGTTCCCCACTACGCTTGGCCTGACTTTGGAGGGGTTATCTCCACTACCTTTCCGCACGTGACCTTGTGTTTATCCCTTGTGTTAGAGGGGGGTCCCAGATAAATTTCACGTTTACTAGACTTTTTACACTCCCTAGCTCTGACTCCAATGTTTTTTTATAAGCCTTGAAGAGTTTCCTCTCCGACCTCATTCAAGGCTCTATCCTAGACTAGTTGATTGACACTACAAACATGAAGTCTAGTTGATTTTAATTAGCATTTATTTTAAATGGATTGTTTTAACTCAAGGAAAATGGTAGTGAAACTAGTGATGTGTATGGGAGATGAAAAAGGAGAAATAAACTAAACTGAAAGAAAAATTACTTCTAGTTGACAATAAAGATTTGCAACTAACTCTTTAACCAATTTTTCATAACTAACTTTTTCTATGATCTTTTAAAGGAAAACCTAAAACAAAATTTTGCTCGACTACGAGCTACTTAATGTTCTAAGCAATCAGTAAAGAACTTAAGAAAAGAACTCTTTTTCCTAACAAGCAAAATAACCAACCCAACTACTTAACCAAACAAATAAATGAAATCTTTTTTCTATATTTTTTTATGCTTCAAACAAGAAACTCGAAATAACTTCTTTTTCTTTTTCTTTAAGGAAAGTGAAAGGGGAAAAGTGAAAAACAAGACAAGACTGAAAACTGACCTCTATCCCACTGGGGATCGCGGGGAGTCACTAAATACACCAAACAGGCTGATCAAAAACTCAAACACCCGCCTAATACTCTTTTGAAGTAAACACAAGAAATATTTAAAGAGATAAGAAAAATGACATCCAACCCAGGCTTCCATTGTAAAAACCAGAGACACTGCACTTAAACAAGAAACCTTGAGAAGTAAAAACTTCAATCAGGGAAGAGGTTGACTGCCTCTTCTTAAAAAAAAAAAATCTTGACATAAGCACATTACTGATGCTTAAGAAGCCTGCGTATGTACATGGGTTGTCTATAAAGCAGGGCACGTATGTATGCAGGCTAACCCACAGCAGGCCATGTACACCTCTGTACTTCTTGAAAAAAAAGGTAAAACAAACTGACTGACAAGGAAGGGAGAAACTGGTATGGTACCACTAGGTGACCAAAATCCCTTAAAGACTCAGCAGACTCAAAAAGAAAATCAAAAGGTATCAAGACAATCAAACACCCAAAAGATCCCCTAAAACCCTAGAGGCTTCCCTAGTATGGTCGCTAGTTATGCTAGTGTGAAAAACCCCTCATATGGCTACACCATGGTTTACAATGTAGGAAGATCGATGACCGTGTAAAAGTCTCCTACTTTTATAACTACCCCAAATGTATCCCATACTCATACATGAAAGACAAAGTGAGAAGGATCAGGTAATTGTACCTTTTACTATGTGTCTCATGTTGATCCTCTCACGCTTGATAGCTCCACTGACTGCAAACCTCATCCCAAGGCTGGCCTGCATTCACAAACAGATAAACAGGAAACTACAAACATGCATTTCATATATAAATCATGGGTTAGATGTTAGAATAAAACATAAATCAAATGCAAACATTTGACACATCATATTTCGGGATAGGAAAAGTTTTTCTTTTATTGATATCACAATGATTACTTACAACAAGGTCAACTACTACTCCACGAACCTGGTTTGGGCTCTTCTTCACCAAGCTCCAAGTGCACCTCCGTGTATCTTTCTCCTCTCAACCTTCTTCTTGGAAATGGAATGGGCTTATGATGGAGGAAAAAGGGAAAATGGGGAATTCTGATGCAATTCTCACAACAAGGCTGCAAATGCTTGGGGCAAGGAGGGGATGTGAAACAGGAAAAGTTTCATTGTTCTTATGCTTATCTTGAGAATGAGACCCCAACACATCCTTTTATATGAAAAAATGATGATTATTCAGTTGGGTGACGGGCTATAGGCGGTGGATTAGTTGGGAAACTACCCAATAGCCCGTAATCTCAACAAATTCCTTGCAACTTTTGCAAGTATATGCGGGTTGTAATGGTGTAGCTAGCATACGTACGCGAGATGTAGTGGTGCAACAAGTGTTTGTACGTGGTCTTTAATGGTGCAGGGTGTGTACATCTTCAAAAAATGATTTTTTAAGAAGAGAAACTCAGTGATTGCTTGAAAAAAATAGCAAGTAAAAGAGCCAAATTCCAGGTATGCATGTATGGAGAAATTTAGGGTTATAACATCTATACCCCTCTTTATCTCCCTCTCCACCCCTCTCTCTCTTTCTCTCATGCATCTAACCCTGTCTCCCCCTCACTCTGTATCCCACTCACTCGGTATCCTCCCCCCTCTTTCTCTCTCCCACACTTTCCCCCTCCCTTTCTCTCTTTATGTCTCT
>JASDQU010103344.1:308665-323238 GCA_032191745.1 Picea mariana | reverse complement strand
GAATGACATCACATAATATTTTATCATTATATCCTCCTATCTTGAATTCAACTAAACATTGTTTAGTGACAGTTACCTGGTGTCCTTTTTGTAGCCACAAAACTCTGTATGGGCTTGGATGATCAATCGTCTCCAACTCCAAATTCTCTACCATCTCGGTTGAAACGAGATTATCCATGCTACCACTATCCACGATGACCTTGCATACCCTGTCCTTGGTCTTGCAAGCAGTCTTGAAAAGTCTGGTCCTTTGGACTGAACTCTCCACCTCTTTCTCTGTTGTCAAAAGGACTTTTCGCATCATCAGCGATCTTCCGCCTTCAGTGTCTTCTGACTCAACATCCCGCCTTTGTGCTTCGACGTTGTGAGATTCTCCACTTTCCTTCTTCTTATCTGGACACTCGTAAGACTTGTGCCCATTCTTCCCACACGTGAAGCATGTGATTACTCCACCTCTTCCTCTTCCTCTGCCTCTAGTACGAGGAAAAGTGTTGTTGTCAGCATAATCTCCTCTCTGCTCAGTATGCTTCCCTTTCTGTTCAACATATGGCCCTTTCTTTGAGGTTCCACCTCTCTCAGTTCGAGTGTGAGGTTTCTTCCAGTCCTCTTTGGGCTTCTGATATTTGTCATGGGCAACTGATTTTCCTCTGGGCTTACTTCTGCCTCAGCCTCTCTAACTCTGCTTTCGGCTTAGCTTCTCTTCCTCTTTTAGAGCCATCTGATAAGAATATTCCACCATTCAGATGGTTACCATGCTCATCTCATCCTAGATATCATATCTTAGGCCATTCATGTATCTGGCAACTTTTTCATCATCGCTCTCCCGATGACCTGCCCTGATGTTCAACTTGTAGAATTCCTCCGTGTATTCTTTCACTGTCATCAGCTTCTGTCTCAGGTTCTGCATCCTCCTGAATAGAGAAATTTGATATTCCCTGGGGATGAATTTTCCCTTCATCTTCGTTATCATTCTATCCTAGATTTTGATCTTCTGCTTGCCCTTGCAGCGTCTGTCAGCTTGTAGTTCATCCCACCACAATGTTGCATGTCCCTTCAATCTTATGACAGCATGCTTGACTTTCTTGTCCTCTTCGACATCTTCATAGTCAAAGTATGTTTCTAGAGCTCTAAGCCAATCTAGAAGCTCCTCTGCATCCAAGTTTCCCTCATAAACTGGAATGTCCATCTTCGCTCTTTCACCCATTCTTGCAATAGCTCTGATCAAACGTTCGTTTGATGCATCTTCAGCTGCAAGTTCTTCTTCACGTTCAGCCTCGATTTCACTCTCGGAATCACTGAGATCCCTAGCACTGACTGTGCGTCTTTGCGTTGTCTCCATGTCTTCGAGTCTAGCTCGTAGATCACGC
This sequence comes from Picea mariana, assembly GCA_032191745.1. Classification (NCBI taxonomy): domain Eukaryota; kingdom Viridiplantae; phylum Streptophyta; class Pinopsida; order Pinales; family Pinaceae; genus Picea; species Picea mariana. Next base: position 321,871 of record JASDQU010103344.1, on the reverse strand, counting down.
ATCTCTCTCTCCATAGCTGGATCTGTCATCTGCCTGCCTCTTCTTCTAGGCATTTCCCTATCCTCTGGTGGATTGGGTGTCTGCCTATCCCTTCTCCTTGGAGGCATGGTGAATTCTTCTTTCTCTGCTACAGAAAGCAAAGAATCTCTCTATGCTCTGATACCAAACTGACATCGACACGTGCTCCCAACCCGCAGGTCGAAAGGTCCACGTCAACACAGGATCTTTCCTTTCACACGGCCCGAAGAACTCTTGACGGTTATTCTATTTCCCTATCGAGAAATCTGCACCCACAGCAAACTCTTCACAGGATCCCCTCTTCACACTCAGGGGATTGAACTTCATAACTTTGCGGGGTCGGTGGTCGAGCATTGGACTCTAGAATCCCCGAACCCTGATACGGTCAACGCTGACCTTTTCCTTTTCCTTTTTAGGACTTTCCCTATCGCGATTTCGACACTCGCGATGTCGAACAATTCGTTCCTCCGATTCGTGAATCCCGATTAGCCGAAACTCCGATGCGCTCGTGAGTGACTATTCAACGCCCCATCACCTCTGTCAGGATTTTGGACTTCGTGGTATCACAAATCCAAATGCAATGGTTTCAGCACTTCACCCTGCGAAACTCCGAAATAGTCAATGGAGTTTGACTCCGTGTTAATGGCACGCCACCTGTCCACCTCACTGACTCCTCTGTGGCCCACACAAAACCTTTTGGCTTTCGGGATATTGCGTTTCGTGATATCGCGATCCCTGTTGCAACGTTCACGGGACTTCAACCTACGAAACCCTGATGCACGTATCCACGGGTAAATCCGACGGCCTTGTGGCTCGGATCTACAGTTCTGCCCCTCTTGAGCTTTGAACCCTTTGGGAATACTCGGCGTATCTCCCCTGCTTCTATGTGAGATCTAACGACTCACGGGGTGTTGTGAATCCTCCTCGGAGAATACCGACCGTCCATTCCTCCTTGGCGATTTCGGTGAATAACTAAATGTTCCTTCACAAACTTGTGCACCTGCACGCAAACTTGCGACGCTTGCTAAACACTCCATGGCACAAGCTTCCTGTGCTTCTCTTCGCCAATTACTCGAAGGTCCTATACCTTCTGAGCTTTCAGAAGATCCCTGCATGCACTCCTTGCGGCAGACTTTCAAGCACTTCCTAAGTGTTGAAATATTTTGACTTTGCGCACTCCTGCAGCAACAGTCCCTAAATGTTTCACTCAAGTCCACCACCCTGAGACTTCGCTCAGCCTACACACTCCTTTCACGGCTCCTATGCCTACCTGCACTTTGAGGAAATGAGAACAAAAGTAAAACTATCTGAGCTTCAGAGACGCAACCTTGAATTCTTGTCGACGCACTCCTTGCGGCCACTTCAACTGCACTCCTTGCAGGAATTCTTACTCATATAGAGAAACAATTGGAACTCATTCCATTATCCTTTCCTCTTAGATTTCAAACTCAAAACATGAAATCATATACACAGCATATAAAGCAAATGTATGATAGGAAGCAAACATTCATGAGCATATCATTCATCATCAATACACAAAGAACAAACACAAAACCATGAATTTGAATCATCCTCTTTCTATTAATCCAAATATATGTACATGGGTGTTCTTACATAGCTCTCTGCATGCTCTTACTCCAATGCTTCAATCTCCCCATAATGTTACAATACACATTGAGGGTGTCTATATCTCGTTTCCCTCTTGCGCTCTAAAATTGTCTAATCTAGAATTAAATTCTATCTACCTGCATTAACTAATTTAAATGCCTTCTATCTACTAAGGACGAGAGCAAATCGATCAAGGTATGTTTACATTATACAATCACGCTTCAATAAATTGCCACATTTATGTTCGCGCATCAAATCCAAGAGAAATTCAAAATTTGTGCTGGCACTTGTCCAACTGTCTTTTTCTCCCACGCTGGCTCGCTTGATGTTGGCGATGCTCCTGCATCAGGGGGGGATACCATTACTTTTAATTCACATACTATCCCTACACTTAAACCTCTATCACTCCATCTGACTCTAATTCCATAATTCAAATTCATTCTAACACCTCCCTAAATATCTATAAATGAAAAGGAACAAAAGTTGATCAAACGTAATGACACTAGTGTTGCTACATCTGGCATCGATGATACTACACAAGAACTAACTAGAAGGAGACACCAATCCCCTTGGAATATTTTAAATGATGATAAAATATAAAATCAACCTTCAAATACAATCCCAAAATCACTTCTTAAATATGCATACAAAACTACTCAGAATTTTACCTCAAATCTGCAAACTTGTAAGATTCGCCATGAGCTCAATGTTATCTCATATTCCTTTTGAATATCCCTTTTGGATATCATAGCCCAAAATATGGTGTTCCTTTAAGATATCTAAAGATCATTTTCATTGTTAGAACATGGGTTTCCTTTGGTTCCGCTTGAAATATTGTGACATGTCCAACTACTTGCATTACATCTGGTGTTAAAGCTGTCACATAGACTGGAATACCAATCATTGATCTGTAGAGTATTTTATATGTTTCTATAGATTCATCATCTTTTCTCAACTTGCAACCAGTAACTAGAGGAGTACTCACAGGTTTACAGTCTTTCATTTTGAACTTATTTAACATTTCCTTGAAGAACTTGGTTTGGGAAATGAAAATTCCTTCGTCTAGCTGAGATATCTGGAGTCCCAAGAATAAAGTCACTTCCTCAAGTAGGGACATTTAAAATTAATTATGCATATCCTTGTCAAAATTTTGACACAATCTATCATCATCACTTCCAAATATGATTTCATCAACATACACTTCAATAATAATCATACTACCTTGATCCACTTTTATGTAGAGGTTACTATCTACATTTCCCTTTTGGAATCCTTGTTGTTGTAAGTACCTGTCCAATCTTGAGTATCAACCTCTGCTTAAGTCCATACAGATCTTAATTCAATCTGCAAACATAGTCTTCATTGTATGATAGTAGAAACCCTTATGATTGTTTTATGTATACTTCTTCTTATAATTATCCATTTAGAAAAGTTGATTTTACATCCATCTGATACACTTTGATCCTTTTGGAGCATGCATAAGCCAAGAACATTCTAATTGCTTCCATTATGGCCACATGAGAAAAGGTTTCTTCAAAATATACTCTTTCAACTTGAGCATATCCTTTGCACACTAGTCTTGCTTTGTTTTTGGTTACCTGTCCATCTTCGTTTAGCTTGTTTCTGAAGACCCATTTTGTCCCAATCACATTTTTCTCCTTTGGTCTTGGAACTAGTTCCCATATCTCATTCTTCTCTATTTGATTTAGTTCTTCTTCCATAGCCTCGATCCAATGTTCATCATTGTGGGCTTCCTCAAAATTACTTGGTTCAACTGTGGATAGTAATGAAAAATTTCCTTGTTCATGTGTCTATGCTTGTCTTATTCTTCTAGATACTACTTTAGCACTTCTATCTCCAATGATTTGTTCTGGCGGATGATTCTTCTGATCCTCATGGTTAGGTGTCCTAGAAGGTGTTTGAAAATCTTGTTGGTTTTTTTCTTATTGTTCTTCTTCTATCTACTTCTATTCTTCTTCTTCTTCTTTCTTTAGTTATTCATTTTCCTGTTCTTCAAAGATGTTTGAATTTTTGTTTTCCTTCCTAGTCTTTAGCAATTATGTTTCATCAAATTCTACATTGATGTTTTCCACTATATTGTTGAGTCTTATATTGTCTCACTTATATTCTTTGATTTTTCATGAGTACCCAACAAATATGCCTTTGTCCACCCGAGAGTCAATTTTTCCAATCTTCTTGTCTTTCCTCTTTATGTATACATGCTTCCAAACATGCTAAAGTCCTTGAAATTAATTGATCTTCCTTTCCATAACTCATATGGAGTCTTATCACTATTAATTTTGATCAATCCTCTGTTCAAGATATGAGTAGTTGTATGCATTGGTTTTCCCCAAAAGATATCACTTAGCTTGGAGTCATTCAACATGGTTCTGGCCATTTCTTGTACAGTTATGTTTTTCCTTTCAGCAAATCCATTTTGATGAGGTGTTCTAGCTGTTGAGAATTGTATTTTTACTCCTTGTTCTTCACATAAATCCCCAAATTCATTTGAAGTAAACTCACCTTCATTATATGATATTAAGCATTTGATTTTCAAATCAGTTTCATTTTCAACCAGTTCCTTGAATACCCAAAACATTCAAAATATTCTAACTTTTTCTTGAGGAAGCAAACCCAGGTCATTCTTGTGTAGTCATCAATGAGTAGCATGAAGTATTGTTCATCATCCAGTCTATTTGTTCTCATGGTCCCACATAAATAAGTGTGTACAATCTCCAATGGTTTTGTCGTAGAGTATTCCTTTGTCTTGAATTCAACTTTTGTTTGTTTTTTGTGTTGACAATGCTTGCACATAGTATTCGTTGGCATTGTAATTTATGGCATTTCTCTTACAATTTTCTTCTTGTTGATATTGACAATATTTTCAAAGTATATATGGACCATTCTCCTATGCCAAAGTCAACTTTCATTTTCTTTTCCCAAACAACATATTTCTTCTTCGATCTCATTCAAGATGTATATGTTATTTGGAGTCCTTGTCGTTGTTTCCACTAGTCTTCCTGATCCTTCTTTCCTTATTTCACATTCTTTTGAATTGAATATAAGTGTGTTTCCCTCGTCACACATTTAGCTCACACTTAGAAAATTATGCTTCATATTTTCAACAAGTAGGACATTTTATGCCACAACATCTTTGTTTCCAAGACTGATTGTGCCTTTTCCTAGAATTTTGGTTGAGTTATCATTGTCAAACATGACAGACCCCTCTTTTTCTTTATTTAATGTTACAAATCTATCTTTTTCTCCACTCATATGCTTTGAGTATCCATTGTCAATATACCGATGGATTATTTTATTTTGGGCTTGTAAGGAAAACCCACATTCCTCAACATTCAAATCTTCTTGCTTCATTTTCCAATTTCTTTGTTGTTCCCCTATATGATTGAAAGGAACATGCCTAGTTTCCCTTCAAGAAACTATCAAATCACTTATGCAATTTTTGGCTATGTGTCCAAAATTGTTACATTTTTAGCATTCAATTTCATAACCCAGAGCACCAAAACGGTTATAATTTATGTCAAACACCTCATGAGGCTTTCTAGGATAATTTTATTCATAATGAATCTTGGGATTTTCATAGCTACTTTTGTTCCATGTGTTTCTACCCTTTGCATAGGCTCTGCAATTTATGGCTTTATGCCCAAAATTATTACAAGAATAACAAAAGCCAAGAAAAATATTTTGGTACTTGGGTGATCCACGAGGATCTAAGAATGCTCACAGAGGTCCAGGAGGATCCATAAATACTTAAAATTTGACCATATAAAATTCTCTCCAAAATTCCATCAATGTGTAGAGCTCGGTGATAGCTTTCCAACGGTGCAAAAATCGCCTCAAAGGGAGTTCGTATGCAAAATATATGGTTGGTCAAAGTTTGAGTCAACTAGGGTAAAAAGGAAAAAGTCAACATGGTTAAAGGTGACACGTGTCACCACTACAAGGGTGACACATGGAATGACTGTACATGTCGTACAATGCTGACATAGGTGACCTCATATGGCGACATGTGGTAGGCAAGTGGCATGACATGTCTAGTTGAAAAAGTGACTTGGTAGTCCAAGTGAACTAGTTATGTGTTGACATGTGGCAAGGGATAGACCAATGGGAGGTCACCACGTGGTGACCTCCCATTAGAAAATTATGGTTTATGTATATCAAAAGTTTATGGGATTCGAAGGGGGTCGAACCCACAACCTCCCATAACCTTACCCAAACTCCTTTACTAATAGACCACATAATGAGACTTAATATACATATGGTCTCATATATATTTAAGGTCGTGTAAAAGTTTGAATGGTGGTAAAAAAGGATGAGGGCCTAAGCCCTTGACCCATATCACATACAATATAATATAACCATAGATTCATTGGGGTTTAAAACATATACCATATATAGTATATGGTTATAACCATATATCCACCAAAAAATATAACCAAGCTACGAAACAAATGGAGGTCAACGAGGTTTGATCCCTCGACCTACCATCCAACAAATCAACGATTCAACCCTTGCGCCATGGGCACCACATGTTACAGAGATTTCGCTGAATTTGGTTTTAAGTTGCCAACTATTTCGCGTGGAGGTTCAGACCTAGGCCTATATAGGGGTGCACGATCCAAGACTGGCACAGATCCCAATGAAGGCACAAAGTTCAAGGTTGGAACGGATCCCAAGGACATACAAACACATAAATTTGTGTGCAAGAACATAATCCAATTATGGTATTGTCTCAATATGCATGCCATGAGGTATATCGAATAAACATAGGCATGTTTATACTCATTTTTCTCATTTTTCCAAGAGGATTTCAATGGTGATGTTATTTTTGTGCAAATAGGTCATTGTAAGAGTCTTAGTCCATATTTCCATTAATTAGCGCCATAGTGCATCGTTTGGAATGTAAAGACGGTAAAATTGAGTTAGTTCAGAATATGGTCGACTTTATACTCATTTTTCTCATAATTTCGCAAGGAATTCAATGGTAAACTCCTTATCTAAGTTTGAGTAGTGGAATTAAAGAGATTCCATAAAATTGGATTTTGTAAGTCCATATTGTAATGTAATTTGACATTTTGAGATAAAGAAGAGCAGTCTCACTATCTAAAGAGGACTTGAAGATGAGGTAAATATATCTCATCAATATAAGTAATTTGAGTTGTTTTGTTTTCTGCTATGTCATCTCATAAATATTCAAAGTAATCATCAGTCTATGAGTTTTTCGATAAGAAGCACAACATCATTTTTCTGTAAATCACCTCAATACGATCAAGAATTAATTATGAATTAGGTTAGATGCTAATATGTATATTTTAAAGGAATAAGTGGTATTTAAGGATTTTTGGATCAAGTGTTATCAGAGCTAGTTTTGACATGAATTTGCAATTTGTTGATGTGACAAGATCCAAGACTTAAGTTGGTGAAGATTTTTAAGACTCTTATCAAGAGGAAAAAATGAATAAATATCTCATGAGGTTGAGGCTGCAGAACAACATTAACCGACAAATCTAGAAGGAGAATTTTGAGTTGAGGATGCAGTTCAAAACTCTTGAGGAAGAGAATCAAAAGCTATAAGATTGACTGATATGTCATGAGGAATTCCATAGAGGTATTTTTAATGAGTTGGAAAGAAAGTTGCAAACCAAGAATAAAGTATTGGCACCATCAACATCAATCCATGAAGATTGGCAGATTGAGAATGTAAAGTCTTCAATGCAAAAGGGACTATCTCTTTAAAAAGGAATGATAAAAAAGGATGACTCCTTATATGGATAATTCTTGAAGATGGTTGAAGAAAAGAGAACTTCAGATGAAGAGGTCCTTCATAAAGAATTAGTATTACCTTCCATTCCATAGAAAGGTAACATGTGTAAGACATCTCCAGAGAAATGTGTGCACTCTAAAGAAAGAATGAAGTAATTTCCCATTGATAAGATTGGTAAATGGTATAAGTATCCATGTGATTCTTGTGGAACTAGTAACCATGATATGGGGAAGTGACAAAGAAGGTAGTCCATGCAATAAAATCCATCTAAGAAGAAGGCTAAAGGCAAATATCATTTCTCAAAGAAAAGGAAAAGGGGGAATCAAAAAAAGGGATCGTGGTTCCAAGATGGAAGAAAAACACTCTGATCTTATTGTGGTAAGAGTGGAAATCATATTGAGAAGTGTGGGATGCTTCATCCACACTTATGTATGAAGCCGAACCTAAAGGATGTAAAGAAACTTGCAAGAATATAAGCAACATCCCTAGATAAAGTTAGTAATCTTACTGAAATATTGAGAAAGAATACTTTCTAATGGTTGGTCTTAATAAAGTGATATATGAAGACATTGAGGAGTGGTTCATGGATAGTGGCTCATCTTGCCACATGACCGAGATAAGATCAATATTTTTTATTTTCTCAAAATCCGACACAAATTGCTATGTAGGATCTGGAACTAACACCAGACAAACAATAAGAGGGTATGGATATGTAAGATTCAAGCTCGAGTCAAGAGGATTTATAGGAATAGAGAATATGTTATATATGTTCTATATTTGAAAGTAAACATTCTCTCATTTGTGTCTTTTGAGGATTAAGGTTATGCAATTGCATTCCATAATGGCCAGGCACTTTTCTATTCAAGGGAAGCTACTCAAGACACAACAATAATGCTTGGTGTTTGCAAGGAGAGGTTACATAGGTTACTAGGAAGACCTATAATATGGTATAATGATTTCTTGGATTCAACATTATATTCAACATCATATTCAATGTTAGATTCGGCATCAATGCCAAAGGCATTGTTAGAGATAGGAAGTTGTGAGACTCCTTCCAATACTAAGGGGAGGAAGAGTCCATGAATAAACCATCCATTAAAGAGATTTCATTGTAAATATGTATATTTGTAAAATGTAAGCTAATATGCATATGTATATATCTCCTCAAGTCTATTTAGAAGGCTTGTAAGTCACTCATTGTAGATTATAAGAGTGAGAGGAATTTTGTAAAATTTATATATTTCCACTATTGGAATATTGAGACAGAGGGTGAATCAATATGAGCACTTTTACCACTTTTAACCACAATATATAAACATCAATATTATCAAAAGTATATAATCAATGAATCATCTATGCTTACATTCAATATATATCATGATCATATAAACATAAGCAACATCACATGAACATCACATCAAATACACAGTACACCAGAATTTACGTGGAAACCCAAATGGGAGAAAACCACGAAATGTTTTCTTATATATCAAAGAATACATTCATTCTAAGAACCAACTTCCCAATCCTCCAATTGTAACTGGGAGGATACAACCCCTTGTTTACAGGATCCAATCTGAAGGAATATACAACTCCCTAAATTCTCTAGCTCCAACCAGAAGGAGGTTACAACCCCCTGATTCTTAGGCTCCAACTCCCTAATTCTCTGGCTCCAACTGGAAGGAGTATAAAACCCCCTGATTCTCAGGCTCCAACGTGAAGGAATCTCCAACTCCCCGAGTTCTCCGACACCAACTATAAGGAGGATACAGCCCCCTTTCCTTGCCCCGTTCTGTTGCCCTAAAATATAAGTGTAGACCAAATGTCACTACCATAATCACTGACATTGTCTCTGCCATTCTCATTACCACTATCATTATCACTTCCACTATCACATCAACCTGTCACTCTCATTGATACTCAACCAGATCCTCTCACATGGACCATATACCAAGGAAACCTATCAACTAGATGTCCAACATCACCAACACATGCCTCTACCAAGCATGTACCAAGATCACCAACATACCATCACAAGATATGTGTCTCAAACAAGTACCAAAGCATGTACCAAACCATCAACATGTACCATACCAAACATCAACTATGTACCACAATACGTGCATCAATAATGCACCAACACCTATACCAAATTATGCATCAACCATGCACCAACACCTATACCAAATCGTGCATCAACCATGCACCATAACTTGTATCATATACCTCAACCATAAACTATGTACATCAACACCATACCAAGTGTAATCCTCAACGATGTATCAATATCAATGACAACCATACACCATGTGGAAATTCTTCAAGACTATATCGTGAATAAGCCTCAAGCCTGTACCATGGCATCATCACCATGTAACCAAACCAAATACCAAGATACCAATTGATCCAAAATGGATCCAGGAAGGCCAAAATTTCAAAGTTCTCAGAAACAAACAAAACTAGCGTCATCGCGTAGGGCTCATCCTACCAATTCCGACAGTATGTTTTTTTTCGAAAATGTACACCGTATGGCGAAGTTATCGAGATCTAAAAATTTTCCAAAACAGGAAAAAAAAGTCAAAAGTCAGAGGTCCTACTGCTGACCTCGGCAGTACATCAACACGATGTCATGATGAAATCATCATGTTGATGTGGCAGTACCAAAGTGTGACATGTGTCATGCATTTTTTGCATTTTCAGGGCTGAGTTGGCATGGTATGCATTCGACATGTGGACTATGCAGACACTGACATGGCAGTCTGTATGATGATGTGGCAGTCTGTATGGTAGAACCATGTCAGTACAGAAGGACACAATGGTAGTGACATGGCCTAGTAACATATGGACACATGGCAGGCGGCTGACTGTGTAGGTTGACTATACAGGTGACTGAGAAGGTGATTGTGTGTATGGGGCCAATCCAGAGGTGACACATGGTCCAATCACAGGACGTCACGTGAAACCCCAAATGAGGCCAATGAGGGGTGGTTCAAAAAATTTATTTTCACTACGATGAATTAACCACAACATGCTAACTGTTGGCCCTTGGTTATGGAAGTAAGAGAAGATCAAGGTAGAAAAGATGAAATGTGAACTACGTGGAAGACACAGTGACTGATACTGGGTTGAAGTGAGAAAAAGAGAAGAAAATACGGAGAAAAGTAAGAGAAAGAAATTCGTTGGATGAGAAGATCGAGAATGATAGATCAGCAAGAAAGATGGATCGTGGACAACTCAACAAGTGGGAAAAGCCACCAACGGATGATTTGGAGCACCTCGCGAGAAAGAAGTAAAGATAGGATGGCGAAACTTGGAAAACGCGGGTCAAATTGACCTAGAGTTTTAGACACCTAGGGTTTTGGTATCTAGGGTTTTTACACCTAGGTTTTGGCCTAAGGCTATCGATGAGATATTGTAATGTATAAATAAAGGTCAAGAGGACCTTGGATGGGTTGGTTGAGAGTTCGTTGATGTTATGAAGTGTGATTGTTGTTAATGTGAGAGAGAAGTATTGTGATGTGAGAGCATTTTGTATTGTAATATCTTCATCTTGGTGCAAAGATCAACCCTGGAGCTGGGTGCACAGAGAAGGGAGAAAGAGAGAAGGGAGAAGGAGAGAAAGATCTGCAAACTAAGAGCGCAGATAGAACTGTATGTTTCCACCTAATATATTATAAAGCACAGTTCTATGGGCGTAGCCCTAGGGAGAGGGTAAACCACGTATATCTTGTGTTGTGTGTGATTGATGTTGTTTTCTTTACTTTTGTTTCTCTGATGATGTATTAGTATGTTAGATCTGACATATAACTGTGCGAAGTAGGTCTAAGTTGGTAAATGTATCTAGATGTCGTGTTGTTCTTGTATTGGATCCACTTTGTATTTCCTCTGGTTTTAGACACCTGTGTCCTACAACCCCTATAACTACTTCAGGTGAGACTGCATCTGCCTCAAAGGTGTTTCCGAAAGGGCCAGTAGTTAGGGCTTGTTGGTGTGCTCTTAGAGCTGAACCCTAGGTCTTCCCCTGTGCCAACAAATGGTTTCGTTGTCGAGACCGGGATCTTATTAAGGGAATGTCAAGGTGGTTTCCATCAAAGACAGAGATTCAGGATTGGATAGAAGAACAAGAAAAGGACTTCGTAGAAGCCCAGAACAAGAACCCTAAGCTTAGCATAGAGGATGTTGGACACACCTACCACACTTAGAGGGGGGGGTGAATGAGTCTGGGGTTCTTTTTCCCAAAACTTCCCTCTTACACAAAAAATCCTTAGTTAACATTCAACATTTTCTCATTACTCTTTGTTTTCATTTATAATCAGTTATATGTGAATACATATCAGCAACATATCATCAACAAATCATCTCCACAAGGAACACAAAGAACACAATATGTATGTACAATTTTTCTTTTTATTATGGACTTCAATCTGGGGGTTTTTCAGCAACAACTGAATAGAGTACAACTCTACAAGAGAACTAGCTTTATATGCAAGACTCATCATACATTCTCAGCACCAGCTGAGATGAGGCAACAATCCTCAACAGATATCAATCTGTCAACATAAACAAGTGCATCAACCATGCACCAACCTATGCCAAACAACCTGTAATCAACTTGTACCATAAACAAGTGCATCCAACCATGTACCAAGTATATACCAATCATGTGTCAACTACTCATCAACAATTACTCATCAATATGTACCAACATAATCAACTATACACCTCATGTATGTGCCAACTCATCAACTGCTTGTCTCAACCATGACTAGTTTTGGATTAGTCAACAACCCCAACTTGAAATAATCATAACTTTGTACCTGTAATGAATAAAGATTTGAAACTGATACACAATGTTCTTCAGTGTGTTTTATTAAATTCCTCTAGGTGGAACTACTTGGAACCTCTCAGAAAAGGATTTATAGCAAAAATGGCATACCTTGCTGAATTCTGGATTATTCTAGAGAGAGACCTTGTAGAGCATGCCCCGCACAAAATATTTGTTGAATTGATATGAAAATGTTACAAAACATACTAAATACTATACCCTAACCAACACATTTGGTCTCACTGAATTTGGATCTGTTATGAATAAGTTATGGCATTTTTACCCGAAACACCTGTTTTTGACTAATTTACGGACTAGCCACAAACCCTATTTTCCACGAAGCGTAACTCCCAAAATACAACGACCCACAAGATGAATTTTTTACCACATATAATTGGGTATGTTTTCTCAATTTCATAGCAATTGCATGGTCTGAATCATTATATAAAAAATATTATAGTGAAAATGATGAGATGACCTATAAATAACATACCTTAGAAAGCATCATCAAAAGAATTTATCCTCCCTTCAATTTCTGCCCTCTTTTCTTCACTTTCCTTCTTAAATTCGGCTTAGATATCCTTGGTTACCCCAGTCACCTGTAGATCTTCAATATTCTCAAGTGTTCCACACCAAAAATGCTCAAGAAGCTCTCACAATAAGCTCTCCATCAATACTCCAAAATATATTCTCACAAGAAGCTCTCCATTGATCCACAAAAAGGATGATCTACAAGAGACCATTGCTATCTTAATTATACTTTCATCATCTAGGTCACTTAACCCATTTTTAGGTCATTTAACCCATTTCTAGGTCACTTGACTTATTTTCCTTATTTTGGGGTTAACCACTTTCCATAAATAGAAATTTCTCCAATATTTTATCATTTAAATATTCCTTCTTGATTTTCTCATCTTACTTTATCATTTCTTGATTTTTTCACTTCTCTTTATTATTTAAATAATACACCTTG